>JAATLQ010026541.1:0-30308 GCA_013421005.1 Heliconius erato x Heliconius himera | reverse complement strand
GTGAGATCAATATAAGTCGTTGGAACGAACGCACTACCGCAAGGCGGCCGATATGTTAAATAAACGCACGGCACACACCCCACAGTCGTGTCTCGAACCGTAGGCGGACACTACTACATACACCAGAGTTCCAGGACATAAAATAGCACCACACACCCGTACGAGACAGGCGGACACTACTACATACACCGGAGCTGGGACATAAAGCACCACACACCTACTACTCGTATACCAAGTCAAGTGGTATATAAAATGTCAATGGCTAACGCCATACAAGCATAGCTTACGTACCGCGAGCGTAGTGCGAGACGGCGTCAGCCACGGCATAGTTAATGTCGCTATAACAGTTCGCATAAGCCCATCACGTCAGCCTTCGCGACGTCAAGCAACATTCAATATTATAATAAGGATCAAAGATCCACAATATGTGTCGCTCCTACACATATATTGCCTTTATAAGAAATTCGATCCTAAAAGATCGTGCCATCATAGGCTTCGAATTATTATAGTATATTTATAATATACTTGGTACGAGTCTTTATGTGCATCATATTTATTTGTACCGTAGTACCTGATAGTTCGACTCGACCGCTGCCTTCCGAGCATCACCACCACCTATATATACGGAACGACGGTCGCGACACTCGGGACGACAATACACGAACTCGTCTCGATTAATATTTTATTCAAAATATATAGTTTGTATTATTCATAATTAACTAGTTATTTATGTGCATTGCCATGCATATTTTATTTTATTTATTTTTTTCTTATACTCAAGGTATATACTGTTACAATATTTTATATATAAATCAGCTTCACGCTGTATCCCGCACACAGCAGGGTAGGCAGAGGGAAACTAGTGTTAAGACACTCCGTTTCCCACTTTCTGCCGAATTCTGGAGGCATTGCGTGTAGAGTGGCAAAACTCAACCGTGCTTAGCCTCGACACCAGGGCGAAGAAATGGAAATATACATTTAAGTAAATATTTCATCTCCTCGAGTGGAGATCGAACCCACAACCGGTCGATTTTACAGTCACACTTGGTGCCGCTGCGCCACGGCTGGCCTCTATATATTTAGATCAAGGTTATTTTTTTATAATTTTATGGTTTTTCATCTTCACGTATATTTTACCGCATAGCAGGATAGGCAGTTAACCTTGTGTCAAGACACATTGTTCCCCGCATTCTGCCAAAATCTCGTGACATTGCGTGTTGAGTGGTGGAACTCAACGGAGCAAAATATAAAAAAAAATCAGGCACACATTTCATTATCAATAGCTAAATAAATTATCTCATTTGAGATATTGGCTTTCACCAGCCCACATATTGCCAATACAACATCAAAGATCATAAGTCATGCAAATAAACCGAGAGCACAAATGATGTCCACGATGAGAACCCACCACGCATGAGCTGGTCGGTATCGAGAGCTCCTATGTCACTACAGACAAATTACTGCCCCTCTGTGATAGGTATTCTGCGCTGTGCTTTAGCGAAATAGCAATCACTTTTGAAATATTTATAGCCATGCTTTTATGTGACCTGAATTTATGATTCACCAGACGTTCTAGTATATTGAGGAGGATTGTTGGGTAAAGCAAAAACGTATAGGAGAATTTGTGGTACTTTTATTGTATTCTTTAAATTTTATACTCTGGGCTATACAATATGAACTAATAATTTAATAAAATTATCTGTCAGGTGATGTATACGTTTTATCTCTTTTCCGCACACAGCAGGGTAAGCAGAGGGAAACAAGTGTTAAGACACTCCGTTCCCCATTTTCCACTGAATTCTGGATGCGTTGCGTGTTGAATTACGAAAATCAACGCCGCGCTTCGCTTCGACACCAGAGCAGAGAATACAAATATTTAATATTAAATTTCCTCCATTAGGAATCGAACCCACAACCTGTCGCGCTCACAGTTTACATTTTGTGCCCCTACGCCACGAGTGGCCTCATATACGTCAGGTAGCACATATGTATGGCGTAAAATCTGTGCTAAATATTATTTGAACTGTTTGGATTAAAACAGTCTCGTAAAATCTTTAATATCGACCATTTACGAAAGCAATCCAATAACAACGTGGTTTCTCTTCTCATTGTTCTCGTTTTTCATTTTGTATTTTATATTTTTATTATAGTTAGTATATAAAATAATATTATAAGAATTAAGGCCAGTCGTGGCGCAGCGGCACGAAGTGTGACTGTAAAACCGACTGGTTGTGGGTTCGATCCCCACTAGAGGAGATGAAATATTTACTTAAATTTACATTTTTATTTCTTCGCTCTGGCGTCTAAGCGCGGCGTTGAGTTCTGCCACTCAACACGCAATGCCTCCCGAATTCGGCAGAAAGCGGGGAAAGGAGTGTCTTAACACTAGGTTCCCTCTGCCTACCCTGCAGTGTGCGGACACAGCGTGAAACTGTTTTTTTTAATAAGTATATCTTAAATAATTTTTGGCAGTTTATAAAACTAAGTACAGAAGTATACATGTACTTTGATGTTCTACAACGCGAGACGAGCATCATAAGAGTATCATTAAGGGTGTTAGACTGTTAGGTAATGCTAAGCCTGGCCTAGATGTAGCGTTCCCATTCTGCTACGAAACTGGGTGACATAAGGTATGTATAATTACTAAGAAGTTTTTATTACAAACGAAAGATTATATATTTTAGTAATTTTATATCAACAAGTAGTTCTCAGATAACTGTTTAGTGTCACGCTGTCACGCTCATAGCAAGGCAGGTAGAGACGTTTTTTTACTCTCATTAATACAGTTCTATTCCTCACTTTCTGCTGTAATTTTGGAGTGCATTACGTTTTGAGTTGCGGAACTGAACGCCGCGTTTTGCCTCAGCGCTTGCCTTTAACTGATTATATATTGATATGAAATTAGCAGTTTGTTTTTTTAAACAGTATTAAAATTAACTATATATCTATAATAATATAAACTAATGGAATATATTATTATATACAATATTTATGCTTATGCATATTTCCGGTGTATGGCAGGAAAAACCGACATAACTGTAGGTTACCTTTAGTACCTTAAACTATAGTCAACCTCTTCATACATTCCCTCCGGGGCAAATATTACCGGATCCGCGTTTCCTCCAGCGTTGGTGACAGTATATTTGCTCTCCTCCTCGTCCTGGTTTTACAATTCTCGTTAAAATTTTAATATTTTATTTTATTGTTAAATTTGCAAACAAAAGAAAAAAACGGAGGAGAATATATTATAGGATCTTATACTTTGATTGTCTATCTATATCATTTTCCAGGAAGGCATAGAGGTGTTAAGCTGAAATTAATGCAAAATGTTCAGGTCTGCCATACTTAGGATAATCGTTTGTCATTAAATGAGAACTCACAGTAAAAATATAAAGAAAAATTTGAAAATTGTAATTTATAGGCATTTAAAAAAAACTCTTACAAATTTTGACAATTTCTTAAAATTTTACTGCGCGTTGACCTACAATCAGGAATCTGATCGGAACCTTAGGGTGGGCCGCATCCGACTCTCACTTGACTGGTTCTTTATGCTCTCTCTATAACTCTTTTTCGAACAGATTTTCAGGTCACATACCATTTGAATAATAAAATCACTGTGAAAGTTATCGATAAAATTGCGTTACAAAATATTTTTAAAATAGAAGACAACTTACGCAATAAATGTCAGCGTGTATAAAAGAAGGAACTAGAATGGAACATTATTTTCAAAGTAAACTTTTCCGAAGTGAAGCTTAGGTGCAGTACAGAAGCTAGAATCTGTTAGTTCCACAAAGAAAACTTTTAAACTAAGAACATTTACAACTTCAATATCGAAATATATTATGCACTTTTATACTCTTTTGTTTTGTTTTAACTAGAAAATTATTTCTTATAATACATATAATTATTTATATTCTTGTGAGTTAATTTGTGAAAAAGAAATCGTGAAAAGAAAACAACAAAGTTAGATATGCACGAGTGTACAAATAGTGAAATCAGATATAAATCTGGAGAGGTACTGAAATAAATTTACAAGAAACATCAAACATTACATTGCAGGGTAAGTAGAGGGTACCTGGGAATCTAATATTAAAATAATCTGTTCCCATTAAGTCACTTCTATTCCCCACTTTCCACCGAATTATAGACACTCAACACCGCGCCTAGTCTTCCCACGTCCCACGCTTACAGTCGCACAATTATGCCTCTGCGCCACGACTGGCTTCGATTTCCTGGATTATAATTATTTTATTTAAAAAAAAATAAGGCCAGTCGTGGCGCAGGGGCACTAAGTGTGGTTGGCTGTAGCGTGAAGCTGATTTGATTTTTTATTTTAATAATAGCAATAATAGAATAGTGTTTTAGCCCAAGTGGGGATCAAGCCCATTGCATCTATAGCCTCATAAGTTATTAATGGTAGCAAAAGCGACCTCTATAAATATTAATTAAAAAAAACCTTCCTTTTCACTATTCATAAGTAGGTTCCCATTACATAATCCCATCCACTCCCTCCGATAAAATGTTTATAGTGAAAACAATGGAAGTAGTCGCGCTATCGCCATCACTCAGCTTTCGATCTCAGCATTGTTGTCTTAGCAAACATGTTTTATGGAGTCTAAAACGTGACATTACGAGAGTGGACTCAAAGTAAATCAATCCGGAAAGGGATTTTTCTTTACATACGAAATAATGAAAACTCCTTATATATAATTACTTAATTTTTGTAGTCATGCCTAATGTAATAGAATAGAGTATGCTCTGTGTTTCCCCTACATTTTTTTTATAGATTAGTATGTTGGGTTCACGTTTTTTTTTCGTAGACGCATAGTACGTAGAGAAACCTAGTGTCGAGATACTCCGTTTCCGCTTTCTACCGGAATTGAGCATATTAGGCAACTATATAACATAGCCGAGTAAAACGCCGCGCTTTATCTTGCCAGAGCAGAGAAATAGAAATAATTCATCTCTTCAAGTCTGGACTGAATTTGGATTGCTTGATGCTATCCTATTGATACAACGCCATGATGGAATTCATATTGCAACTTAATAGGACGAGAGGTATGCCTATTTCCTACTAATATTATAAATGTGAAAATTTGTGAGGATTTCACTTTTACGCGAAATCTACTGAACAGATTGAGATAAAACTTTACAGGAATACTGCTTATACATCAGAATAGCACATTTATGTAAATATTTTGTTTTATCTGGCTATAATATAAGAATAACGTTAAGCTGGCGAAGCCACAGATGGATCGCTTCCTTAAAATATGTTCCTCTTCTAAATATATTCTTCATTTCTTTAAATTCGATTTTAGATCATTATCACAATATTCATACTGTGATTTTACTACTACACGAAGTAAAAAAAATATTATTTCTATTATTCAATAAACAAATTGAACATATTTTTTATATGTTTACAACCGGAATAAATTACATTCATAATATTGTGGTTACATTTCAGCATAAAGAAAAACTTTTCTAATTATACATTTCATAATTTAAAATGATTTAATTGTACCTAAGCATTCAAAAGTTAATTTAAAATAGCTCACTAAGCTTTTACTAGAAACTTTAATGCTATGCAAAAGGATCTTTTGCTAACTTGCTATTTTATTGTACGTGTAAAATATTACTTTCTATAGAGAAAATTCAACCATAAATTCTTTATGGACTGAAATAGGAAAGTTTTCCATTTTTAAACAATTGTAATTTGTTCTTATAAGTCCAGTCGTGGTGCAGGGACACTAAGTATTTGTTAACGCGAATGGTTGTGGGTTCGAGGAAAGGGAAAGAAATAAATTTAAATAAATATTTCAATTTATTTAAATTTATTTTTTCGATCTGGTGTCGAGGCAAAGCGCGGCGTTGATTTCCGCCACTCAGCACGCAATACCTTCAGAATTCGGGGAAAATTTCTGGAACGGAGTATCTTAACACTAGGTTCCCTCTGCTTACCCTGTTGCGTGCGGGATATTGCGTCGAGCTAATAAATAAATAAACTTTTTCTTTATATATATTCTTTATATATTCAGGAAATTCACATATTCTCCACATAGCATGGTAAGAGAGAGGAAAAAGACACTTTGTTCTTCACTCTCCGCTCAACCATCGAAGAATTTTCTTTGCCCACCCTACTATGCGTGATACAGCGTCAAAGTAAAAAAAATAAAACCCAATAAATGTGATTATCGATCACATCATCCAATCTTCTCGCACATAAGATAAAGCCTTAAAATCTTCTTTACGTCTTCATGACAAATAACTACGCGAAATCGAATCGACTCCGACCATTACTCAAAAACGTAACTTCCGCTTTGGTACAACACTATTTTTCAACGACAGTATGTATCCACGTTACTATTATATAATTTATTGTGAGAGTAGAGTTCACTGTACCTGTAGTGTCATTAATAACTTTGTGATACAAAATGTTATATTGCTTAGACTTTTTTACATGAATGCTTTCAAGCACCTTAAAACGCATAGCTGGCGTATAATACATTAACATTAATCAACTATTTTGATTACTACTCATGACATTTTATATATAAATCAGCTTCACGCTGTATCCCGCACACAGCAGGATAGGCAGAGGGAAACTAGTGTTAAGACACTCCGTTTCCCACTTTCTAGCGAATTCTGGAGGCATTACGTATAGAGTGGCAGAACTCAACGCCGCGCACAACCAGTCGGTTTTACAGTCACACTTCGACTGGCCTCTATATATCTAGATTAACGTAATTTTTTAATAACTTTATGGTTTATCAGCTTCACGTATATTTTACCGCATAACAGGGTAGGCAGTTAACCTAGTGTCAAGACACACTATTCCCTGTTTTCTGCCAAAATCTCGTGACATTGCGTGTTGAATGGTGGAACTCAACGCCGCAAAATATAAAAAAAATTCAGGCGCACATAACATTATCAATAGCTAAATCAATTATCTCATTTGAGATATTGGCTTTCACCAGCCCACATATTGCCAATACAACATCAAAGATCATAAGTCATGCAAATGAACCTAGAGCACAAATGATGTCCACGATGAGAACCCACCACGCATGAGCTGGTCGGTATCGAGAGCTCCTATGTCACTACAGACAAATTACTGTCTCTGTGATAGGTATTCTGCGCTGTGCTTTAGCGAAATAGCAATCACTTTTGAAATATTTATAGCCATGCTTTTATGTGACCTGAATTTATGATTCACCAGACGTTCTAGTATATTGAGGAGGATTGTTGGGTAAAGCAAAAACGTGTAGGAGAATTTGTGGTACTTTTATTGTATTCTTTAAATTTTATACTCTGGGCTATACAATGTGAACTAATAATTTAATAAAATTACCTGTCAGGTGACGTTTTATCTGTATTCCGCACACAGCAGGGTAAGCAGAGGGAAACAAGTGTTAAGACACTCCGTTCCCCATTTTCCACTGAATTCTGGAAGAATTGCGTGTTGAATTACGAAAATCAACGCCGCGCTTCCCTTCGACACCAGAGCAAAGAATACAAATATTTAATATTAAATTTCCTCCATTAGGAATCGAACCCACAACCTGTCGCGCTTACAGTTTACATTTTGTGCGCCTATGCCACGAGTGGCCTCATATTCGTCAGGTAACATATACGTATGGCTTAAAATCTGTACTAAATATTCTTTGAACTGTTTGGATTAAAATAGTCTCGTAAAATCTTTAATATCGACCATTTACGAAAGCAATCCAATCACAACGTGGTTTCTCATCTCATTGTTCTCGTTTTTCATTTTGTATTTTATATTTTTATCACAGTTAGTATATAATATAATATTATAATATTATAAGAATTAAGGCCAGTCGTGGCGCAGCGGCACGAAGTCTGACTGTAAAACCAACTGGTTGTAGGTTCGATCCCCACTCGAGGAGATGAAATATTTACTTAAATTTATATTTCCATTTCTTCGCTCTGGTGTCGAGGCTAAGCGCGGCGTTGAGTTCTGCCACTCAACACGCAATGCCTCCAGAATTCGGCAGAAAGTGGGGAACGAAGTGTCTTAAAGTGTTAACCTAGTGAGGTTCCCTCTGCCTACCCTGCAGTGTGCGGATATAGCGTGAAACTGATTTTTTTTTATAAGTATATCTTATATAATTTTTGGCAGTTTATAAAACTAAGTACAGAAGTATACATGTACTTTGATGTTCTACAACGCGAGACGAGCATCATAAGAGTATCATTAAGAGTGTTAGACTGTTAGGTAATGCTAAGCCTGGCCTAGATGTAGCGTTCCCATTCTGCTACGAAACTGGGTGACATAAGGTATGTATAATTACTAAGAAGTTTTTATTACAAACGAAAGATTATATATTTTAGTAATTTTACATCAGTAAGTTGTTCTCAGATAACTGATTAGCGTCACGCTGTCACGCTCATAGCAAGGTAAGTAGAGACTCTATTTCATTTTAGTCCCATTAATACACTTCCATTCCTCACTTTCTGCTGAATTTTGGAGTGCATTACGTGTTGAGTGGCGGAACTGAACGCCGCGTTTTGCCTCAGCGCTTGCCTTTAACTGATTATATATTGATATGAAATTACGAATTTGTTTTTTTAACTATCTATAATAATATAAACTAGTGGAATATATTATTATATGCAATATTTATGCTTATGCATATTTCCGGTGTATGGCAGGAAAAACCGACATAACTGTAGGTTACCTTTGGTACCTTAAACTATAGTCAACCTCTTCATACATTCCCTCCAGGGCAAACATTACCGGATCCGCGTTTCCTCCAGCGTTGGTGACAGTATATTTGCTCTCTTCCTCGTCCTGGGTTTACAATTCTCGTTAGAATTTTAATATTTTATTTTATTGTTAAATTTGCAAACAAAAGAAAAAAATGGAGGAGAATATATTATAGGATCACTTTGTCTGATTGTTTATCCATATAATTTTCCAGGAAAGCGTAGAGGTGTTAAGCTGCTGAGAATGAATGTAAAATATCCAGGTCTGCCATCCTTAGGATAATCGTTTGTCATTAAATGAGAACTTACAGTAAAAATATAGGGAAAAATCCGAAAATTGTAATTTATAGGCATTTAAAAAAAAACTCTTATAAGTTTTGACAATTTCTTAAAATTTTACTGCGCGTTGACCTACAATCAGGAAACTGATCGGAACCTTAGGGTGGGCCGCATCCGACTCTCACTTGACTGGTTCTTTATGCTCTCTCTATAACTCTTTTTCGAACAGATTTTCAGGTCACATACCATTTGAATAATAAAATCACTGTGAAAGTTATCGATAAAATTGCGTTACAAAATATTTTTAAAATAGAAGACAACTTACGCAATAAATGTCAGCGTGTATAAAAGAAGGAACTAGAATGGAACATTATTTTCAAAGTAAACTTTTCCGAAGTGAAGCTTAGGTGCAGTACAGAAGCTAGAATCTGTTAGTTCCACAAAGAAAACTTTTAAACTAAGAACATTTACAACTTCGATATCGAAATATATTATGCACTTTTATACTCTTTTGTTTTGGTTTTAACTAGAAAATTATTTCTTATAATACATATAATTATTTATATTCTTGTGATTTAATTTGTGAATAAGAAATCGTGAAAAGAAAACAACAAAATTAGATCGCCACGAGTGTACAAATAGTGAAATCACATATAAATCTGAAGAAGGACTTAAATAACTTTACAAGAAACATCAAACAATACATTGCAGGGTAGGCAGAGGGTACCTGAAAATCTAATGTTAAGATAACCTGTTCCCAGTAAGACACTTCTGTTCCCAACTTTCCACCGAATTATAGAGACTCAACACCGCGCCTAGCATCGTTAGCAGATCGAGAAAATAAAAGCATACATATTTCATTACCTCGAGTGGGAATCGAATCCACAACCTGTCACGCTTAGAATCGCACAATTGTGTCTCTGCACCACTTCTGGTTTCAATTTCCTAGATTAAAATTCTTTTATTTTAATAATGAAAATTGTTTTTTAGCCGAAGTGGGTATCAAGCCCATAGCCTCATAAGTTATTAATGATAGCATAAGCGACTTCTATAAATATTATAAAAAAACCCTTCCTTCCTTTTTACTATTCATAAGTAGGTTCCCATTACATAATCCCATCCACTCCCTCCGATAAAATGTTTATAGTGAAAACAATGGAAGTAGTCGCGCTATCGCCATCACTCAGCTTTCGATCTCAGCATTGTTGTCTTAACAAACATGTTTTATGGAGTCTAAAACGTGACATTACGAGAGTGGATTCAAAGTAAATCAATCCGGAAAGGGATTTTTTCGTTACTTACGAAATAATGAAAACTCCTTATATATAATTACTTAATTTTTGTAGCCATGCCTAATAGAATAGAATAGAATAGAGTATGCTCTGTGGAAATATATGTTTTTACATTTTCTCCTACATTTTTTTTATAGATTAGTACGTTAAGTACTTATTTGGAAAACGTATAAAAATTTGAACGCAGCGGGACTCGAACCTAAGTGTTATTCCTAAGTGTGGAATAACACTTTTAAAAAATGTTTAAAAATAGTACGTTAGGTTCACGCTCTTTTTCGTAGATGCGTAGTACGTAGAGAAACCTAGTGTCGAGACACTCCGTTTCCGCTTTCTACCGGAATTGAGCATATTAGGCAACTTAATGTTGCCGAGTAAAACGCCGCGCTTTATCTTGCCAGAGCAGAGAAATAGAAATAATTCATCTCTTCAAGTCTGGACTGAATTTGTATACAACGCCATAATGGAATTCATATTGCATCTTAATAGGACGAAAGGTATACCTATTTCCTACTAATATTATAAATATGAAAGTTTGTGAGGATTCCAATTTCACGCAAAATCTACTGAACAGATTGGAGATAAAACTTTACAGGAATATTGCTTATACATCAGAATAGCATATTTGTGTAAATATTTTGTTTTATCTGGCTATAATATAGGAATAACTATAAGCGGGCGAAGCCACAAATGGATCGCTTCCTTAAAATATGTTCCTCTTCTAAATATATTCTTCATTTCTTTAAATTCGATTTTAGATCATTATCACAATATTCATACTGTGATTTTACTACTACACGAAGTAAAAACAATATTATTTCCATAATCCAATAAACAAATTAAACATATTTTTTGTATGTTTACAACCGGAATAAATTACAGTCAATATTGTGGTTACATTTCAGCATAAAGAAAAACTTTTCTAATTATACATTTCATAATTTAAAATGATTTAATTGTACCTAAGCATTCAAAAGTTAATTTAAAATAGCTCACTAAGCTTTTACTAGAAACTTTAATGCTATGCAAAAGGATCTTTTGCTAACTTGCTATTTTATTGTACGTGTAAAATATTACTTTCTATAGAGAAAATTCAACCATTAATTCTTTATGGACTGAAATAAGAAAGTTTTCCATTTTTAAACAATTGTAATTTGTTCTTATAAGGCCAGCCGTGGCATAAAGTGTGACTGTAAGCACGCGGTTGTGGGTTTGATCCCCACTCTAGGAAAGAGATAGAAATAAATTTAAATAAATATTTCAATTTATTTAAATTTATTTCTTCGATCTGGTGTTGAGGCAAGTAGGTTCCCTCTGTTTACCCTGCTGCGTGCGGGATATATAGCATCGAGCTTATAAATAAATAAAGCATATACTTCATATTTCTTCATATACTTCAGCAAATTCACATATTTTCCACATAGCATAGTAAGAGAGAGGAAAAAGACACTTTGTTCTTCACTCTCCGCTCAACCATCGAAGAATTTTCTTTGCCCACCCTACTATGCGTGATACAGCGTCAAAGTAAAAAAAATAAAATCCAATAAATTTGATTATCGATCACATCATCCAATCTTCTCGCCCATAAGATAAAGCCTTAAAATCTTCTTTACGTCTTCATGACAAATAACTATGCGAAATCGAATCGACTCCGACCATTACTCAAAAACGTAACTTCCGCTTTGGTACAACACTATTTTTCAACGACAGTCTGCATCCACGTTACTATTATATAAGGAATAAATAGAGATTGTCGTACTTTTAAAATTTGGATAACATACATATAAATATATATCATGTAATAAGCTTCTTATCTTTAAATTTTATAAATATAATCGTTATTAAAATATGCTATTATAATAAATTTTATATTTAGCACTATTATTGGTAATTATCATAAAAACAAAATATTTCTTTTTTACTACTAAAAGTGCCGCAAATCCATAAAGAAAATTTTGCTGAGATTTTTTTCCTTCATTACAATGAACTTGAAATCACTGTTCTGCTATATTTTATTATAAATTTTCAACATAGTCTTTTCGCTTTCAAGATTCACGCTGTATCCCGCTAGGCTAAGTGCTATGCGGGAAGAACCGTAAATCTGCTGTTTACTGCGTTTTTTAATAACTTAAAACGACCATTGATATTACCTAATTATAAGCTAATGAGAACGGAGTGTCTTAACACTATGTTTTTAGGTTCTTTTGTTTAGTCTGCTATGTGTGTGGGAAAGAGCTGCTAATAATGAAAAAAAAAACTAAAAGATATCAGGCTAATCCAAAGTTCATCACAATTTCTTCATCATATTACATATCATACTTCCATAATATTATTTAAAAAAAAAGTACTTGAATGAACCAAATCAGGTTCCCTTTCTGCCAAATGAAGACAGTTCTGATAAACTACCCAATCCTAAATGAGTGTGCGACGTTTTACCTTCATCACGCGTAACGAAGACAAATTTAAGCTCACCTATTCGGGAAACCGGGATTAGAGAATGAGGATGCTTACACCAGATTACTCGAAGGGTTCCTCCATATTTATATGAAAATGAACATACTTAACTTTTATTATTCCTTTTAATTACTGTACGTACGACGGTGTATGTAAATAGCCGAATTTACTGGTGCTTCGTCTGCTTGGTAATATAAAACTTTTTGTTTGTGTGTTTTAGCGTATTTTGTGGAAGATATAAGGCTTTGTTTATGATGTGTTTGAGGTTTTAAGTTATGTTTTAGTACTTATCAGTACTAGAGAAATAATGATAATATAATATACACATATTTATGAAAACAAAGTTAACTTGTAAGGATACATTTAAGCTTTTTATTGAGAAACCAGCGAACTAGTCGCGGCTTCACCCGCTTTAACTTCACAATTTTAATTTTCAAGATAGTATCCATACATTTCCAAAATATAATCAAATAATATTAACAAAATTATAATTTTTGTTCTTTTTTTTAGATTTTGCTTATTAATATAATAAAACGATATTTTTTTAAATAACGTAACTGTAATATATTAACGTGTATGCCATTAATTGAGCTAGCAACACTTTTTTCAATTTATTTGCTCATCTCTTTTTGTATTTATTTACAGAGTCAATTGCCTGTATATTGCGAATGTTAGCTGACCTTTTATACTAAATAGCTAATAGCCCTATATATACTACATATTATGTATATTAGGGTATATTATGGTGTATATTAGGGTAGGAAAAGGAAACCTGAGAGCCCAGTGTTAAGACACTACGTTCCTATTAAGACAATTTCGTTCCTAATATTCCTCTCCCAATAATTCTAGAAGCATTGCGGGTAGAGTGGCGAAACTTAACTCCGCGCTTTTTCTTGACACCAGAGTGACGAAAAGAAAATTTAAATATATCATTTCCTCAAGTGGAAATCGAACCTAGAACCAGTTGCGATTAAAGTCATCCGCTTATGCCCCATGCACCAGGACCCGTCTCAACATTCATTCATCTCATTTAACTACCCATTCATATGTATGTACGTATAATACATACATATTATAATGTATGTGTCATACAACATTTATGAAAGTTTAGTTAAATGAAAATTGTGCACCGGAAAGCGGTAAAAGCCGTGTATGTATATTTAAAGGACATGTTCATCTCATACGTTGAATGTGATGTAGATTAGTGTTTCAAAACATAAGTGCTGTAACCTGATTTTAACCATTCATTCGAATGAATTACTACTTGGCTAATAAAGAATTAAAATGACAAGTATAATTAAGAGTAGTAGTCATCAAAATTACAGGTGTTATTAGGGAGTAGTACTCTTAATTATACATGTAATTTTGATGGTCTTTGTTGTAAAAAATTTAACACAAATATAAAAAAAATGTGTTACGGCTTCATTGAGAAGAAATGGCGAAATATTTTGTTTTGTTGAAATAGTTTGCATTCTAAGAATTTGATGTATATAAAATAAATTCATCAGTACGATCAAACTGTGTGTTTTTTACAGATATTTTTAATATATAAAAAATATTTTTATTTATTTTTATAGTGTTATATTTATTTATTAATTTAATTTCTCAACAATATTAAGTTATATTTAATTACATGGCTTAATTTTATGTTTCCAATCAGCTATATTTTGAATCTATTTTTAAAAAAGTAGAACTAACTTTTTTTTATGCATTAAATAACAAACGTTACATGTTAATATAATAAACTTGTTCTCTTTTGTTTCTCTTTAATATGTTTTATTATTATTGTCTTAAGATTTCAAAGCTAAGTAAGTTAATAAGCTTTCCTTATATTATCCGTCTTTGAATTGCAAACGCAAACAGTGTTAAAATAATCAATAGCAATATTAGAGAGTAGCGTTGCGAAATTGCTACAGCGCCATCTACAGTCGATTGTGATTTGGTACAACGTAGTTCAGTGCAATGACCCTAGATGTCACTAGCGTTTCTATTTATTCTCGAGCAACTTGTTCGGCAATTCAACAACAGATGGCACTTAAATATTTTTTTAATTCTTTTTATTGCTATTGAAATCCCCAGTTGTACCAATTTATGTGGTATTATTGAACGAAGAAAGTTATAAATAATTAAAACAAGAAAATAGTTTACATTAAAACCAATAACTGTTGACACCTTTTTTTCTGTCAACAATGCCTCTTATGCTGTCATGGGATACAGGTTCATAAACCGTTGCTTGAGAAGCGTTTACTGATCGCCTCACAAGTATTATGAATACGAAGTTTGATTAAAAGAGACTTATTATCTTTTAATAAATGATAAGAATAAAATACCATAATATACTCCTCGACCAACCTTGGTTATAGGCTATTAATTCAGAATTCAAATCCACTTCTATCACGTTCTAAGTGCAACGATACCGCATTGAATACTGCAAAATTCAAATAATTTACTCATTTCTTAAAATTTATAGTTTTTTTTAAAGACAATCTGTATAAACGATGATAATTTGTCACATTACACTGCACGAGTAAACTTTATTGTTTCCAGATAATAAACTTTAAAACAAAAGTCACGTAATAAAAAACGAACAACGAAGCCACTTTTGTGAAAACGGCAATTAAGAAGATAAGTTCGCTTCAGTGGGCTGGTTTCTGAAAACGCTGTTTTTGAATGCTTCGCATGCAATTTAGCGGACTGGTTATAATAAATCAAATGAGTTTAGTGACTCGGTACAAGTTAACTCCGGCCCTGTCCAATTGCGCTGATATCCTTTTATTTTAAACTGAAATATTACATTGTGCATTGCATATTTTACTATGTATTTGTATAGTGGCTTCACGTAGTTTCCCGCATAGCAGGATTAATTTTCTTTAATTTTCGTAACAAGACAAAGCGCGGTTGTATTCAGTCGCTCTACATTGAAAATTCAACGGAAAGTGGGGAGCGGAATGTCTTAACACTAGGTTCCCTCTGTCTACAAGGTATGAGGGCGTTGTGGCGCAATGGCAATGACATGCAATGGCAGCATTTGATTGTAGGTTCAATGGTTGCTGTTCGCTTACTGGGCTCGAACAACACTTGGGGGAATTAAATTATTTTAATTTCGCCACTCTGGTATACATAGTGCAGCGTTGAGTTCCGCCACAAAATACACAATGCCTGGTTGAGCGGAAAGTATCTTAATTAGGTTCCCTCTACATACCCTGCCGCTGTACGCGGAATATAGCGTAAAGCTTCATTCTATTTCCTAATATTTTCAATTCAAGGAGTCTGAGAGTTTAAAATTACTTTGGGACAGTTTTATCCTCCGTTTATTATATTTTGGGCGTCCTGAAACGAGATTTAAAATTAGCTTCATAACTAAATTTAATTTCGAAAAATACACTTATTTGTTAGAAACTCTTGAAACTCGTCCCCAATTTTACTCGTGGACATTATTATATTGCAATTTTCATGTTTCATTTATGTTCATACTATATTTGTATAATAAATAAAAAAAAAGTTTATCTATTTTTAATAGAATTGAGTTTTTAATACTTTTTATGTGAACGTTTGCCTCGATATCTAAGCGAAGAAATGAAAATAATAAATATTACATGTTCTCGAATGGGTATCGAACCCATAACCTGTCGCGTTTACTGCGCCACGACTGGCCAAAATGTTCAAATGATGTAGCAAATAAAAAGCAGAATATAATATTTCTCCCATTTCATACAACAACCGCCTGACATAATTTAAAAACTTTAAATTTCATATCTAATTTCGAAAATTATAACGTAATTTAATATTATTAATTTGACTTAATTATTATAATTAGGTACATGTCAAAACTTCACAGCAGCGTGTGATTAGTTTATATTGTTCAATTTGCGAGACAGAAATAATTACTAGTCTAAATATTTTGAGTATTTTTTTATAATTCAGCAAAAAAAAAATCTTTTTATTAACCCATTACGAACCATCTCTGAATATATCAAAATTTCTTGATGAAACCAAAGTGTGTGTGTCAATAAATATAAAAGCATGAGAATAATATTGTCAAGATAACTTTCAGGAAATGACAGAGGTGTTTCCAAATTCGCACAATGGCCGCATATGGGGCTACAATAGTGATACAGAAATTTTCAAAAAAAAAATGTGTTTTTAATACTCTATACGTCGTATTTATGTGTATAAATTTAGAATAACATAAAAAATCTTCATATCTGTATATAATCTAAAAGATATAGCCTTTCAAACTAGCTCATCTTTTAGGCAGAGGAAACCTAATGTTCCCCACTTTCTGCCGAATTCTGGAGGCATTGCGTGTTAAGTGGCAGAACTCAACGCCGCAATAATAAGTATTAATTAAAATTATTATAATAGTATAGCAACTAATATTAGTACTTATAATATAAAACAGGCAATAGTAAAAAGACCAATAAATGCATATATAGTGATCCAAAATATAAATATGATGTGTAAGGTATAGGTACAAACCAGATACCTAAATTTGATTCTACAATCAATTTCCCGAATGCCTTGAACGTTCTTCTCGGTGCGTCTAGGCGTTCAGGCATTTAGGCATTTATTTGATAGTACCGTTTGCATTCCTCCGACTTAGCAATTAGAGACTAACGTTATTGCTTTTGGCTTTCTGATCACAGCCATTGGGTTTATAGCTTACAATTTTTCTTATCTAAGGTAAGAAATCTTATTTATAACTAAGATTAAATTAATTTATTTTCCAAGTTAAAACATATAAAAGGTCATCGTGGCGCAGCGGAACATGGGTGTGACTTTAACGCGATGGTCGTGGACTCAATCCCCATTGTGGGGAATTAATATATAATAGAAAAATAAGCCATTAAAAATCTAACACAACTAAAGGTTGTGGTTTTACGGAAAATGAATATATTTTAATATCTGAATAAAAGAAATAGGGCCGTATAATATAATAATTTCCGGTTTGCTCGTATGCAGTATAAGTTCAACTGTATGAAAAATATTTAATTAATAATTGAATAAGTATAGATATAAAATTTCTTACTCTCTTGTAAGTTATTAGACAGATCAGACATCAGACACCAAGGTGTTATAATTTTTTATGCAAGTATCATACGAATATACGACTGTAAATATATGTATATATATGTATATGTATAAATAGAAGAAGAACTAATCACAACTTTTATAAACTCATACAAGTACGTACTCGTCGTATACAAATATGTATATCTAACTGTTATCTAAAACGAATGACCGCAGTCCAGACTCCTGAAAGTTTTGTCGGATACGGTCTACGTCACTTAGCAATCCTACGTTTGCTATTTTACCCACCTACTGCTTGCTTATTTCAAGTTAATCTTAGAATGTTCTATTTGAATGAAAATTTAACTAATTTTTGTTTTCAGTTTTTATTGAAATTGAAAGATTTTTTAATACAATAAATTGAAATTGAATTGAATTAGCTTTAAGCTGTATCCTGTACACAGCAGCGTGGGTAGGCAGACGTAACTAGTGTTAAGACAATCCATTCCCTACTTACCACTGAATTTTGGCGGCATTGCGTGTTGAGTGGCGGAACTCTACGTCGCTCTTTGTCTCGACACCAGAGCTAAGCTAAGAAATGGAAATTTAAATTTAAAGAAATATTTGATTTCCTCGAGTGGGCGTCGAACCCACAATCAGTCGCGTTTAAAGTCACAGTTTGTGCCCCTGCGCCACGACTGGTCTCTATACAATAAATAATTATTTTAATTGTTAATCAAGTTGATGTTCGTTTTCATTTCTTATTTTATAGCTTTAGGAGTGCCACAATATACTTTGCTCGTGCTAGATATAATTTATAAAAGTATTATTATAAGCGACTCTATTAGCCTCTACCATCACATTAGCCCCAAATATTTTTTATTATTTCCTTAATTCCACTCAGTAACTGAATAGCTTATTTTTTATATTTATTATATTAAAATTTATATGAAACTAGCGGACCCGGACGCGGCTTCGCCCGCTTGAACTATACGAATGCTTATTAGATATATTTATAAAATTTTTTTTGAAAATATCTAATTTAAATGAAAAAAATATATAAGTAAACGTAATCATATTAAAATATTAATAAAAAAAAATTAAACCAAACCAGCTACATTATTAATATCATCAAAGTAAAATAAGTATTTAAAATAATTAAAATTAAATGTGTTGTGATATGTTTTTGCAAGTGCATGTGGTTATTTACATAATACTCAAATACAATAAAAAATATTATATTTTTTGTCTGTGTCAGTCTTTCTATTTCCCCGAGCTAATGTCCAGAATAACTGAACTGATTTTTATTGGACTTTCAGACTTTCTATTTTGCTGACCCGGGAAAAATCTTTTACACGTTTTCCTTGCGCGCGTACATAGATACTATATGAAATAACTAAAGTCCCTTCTAAATTAAATATGATAAGTTTGCGAGCAATATCAAATAAAATCCCAAAAAACTAAAACTATAATTTATAAGTTGTATAACAACGGTATAGATAACCATCCAACCGAGATGAAGTAACCTGATGAATTCTTTCCTTAAATAATAAATACTTAAATAATATTATGCCGACGCCGCGCAGGGTCGCAACTTACACCACATCAAGAAATTAATGAAAATCTAACTAATCTACTACTTGAATAAGCGAAGAACCAAAGAAAAGTATAAATTAATTATAAACAGCAAATAATTACGTAAAAATTAACAGTAGTTCGAAAATGTATGAAAATTTACAAAACCGTCAACCGTCAATTTCGAATCAGTGACATCTCCTTAATTATTTATTAGAATGTTATGCAATAAAGTATAATTTCAATCTAGATGAAATGCTAAGTGACTATTATATTCATTTTCATATATAACGATCAATATCAAATTATAGAAAATACATACAACAAAAATCCGATAAATATTATATAAAGTAAATTAATTAAAATGGTTACTTTTGCTCAACCTTCAGAGATAAATATGGTGTGTGTATCGCGGAGTTTTTTAAACATTATTTAAAGAACAATATTTTTGTTAAACATTGTTTTTATGTATCTCATATGGTTGAGTCGGCGCACGCCATGTATGCGTTAAGCAAGCTCATTTTGGGTGACGTTTTCTTATAACCACAAACTTTGCAAGCCGTTGCTTAGCAACGGTCGGTTGTTATTAACATGGCGGAATAAATTGCCAGTCAAACTAAAAAGTATTTTAATATATTAGTATATATCGACAATATTACAAATATGAGAAAAAAAAGTAACCTATGTTCATCCGAAGGCCCTCAAGTATCTCTGTATGAGTATTTTATTACAATTGAATTAGCGGTTTGGCTCTGATTGCGTAACAGACAGACAGACAGACAGACAGACAGACAGACAGAGTTACTTTCGAATTTATAATATAGGTATGGATAAATGAAAAAAATAATAAATTACACAACAGTCAATGTATGTCCTTTAATTGTACCTAATATTATAATTTTTTTTGAACATTTTTTTTAAAGTGTTACTCCACACTTAGGAAACAAAAATACTCACTTATTTAGTGGAATAACACTTTAAAAACGTTTAACAAAAATACTTATTTAGAAAACGTATAAGACCAGGTCGTCCAGGTCGTCCTGGTCGGATTCCAGGAGGCGCGGGTTCCAGTCCCGCTACGTTCAAATTTTTATACGTTTTCTAAATAAGTAATATTATAAATGTTATGATGTTAGTTACATTTCCCACGAATGAACGAATTCAAATTAAGCTATACAGCAATATAGCGTGTATGTAATATTCTGATGTACACACCAGAATAACAAATAGATTACAATGTATATAAAGATAGTATACAATATTAATTAAATCAATATGTAGTATCAATATTCATATTTACAGAGTGACTAAAGAGAAGCCAGTCACTAGACTTTTTATCCTTCTTTTACGCTTTTAATGTTTAATTGCATTAAAATTAAAAGTTTAGTATATCCGCAATAGAAAGCAAAACGTCTTGTTACGTAAATAGAACATTTTAGATTTGTCGAGCTGTAAATACGAGTAGAATGTGTAAATTTACACTCACGTTTCTCATTTTAAGCAGAATTCGGAAAATGTTTTTGTACAGAGTAAAAAGAGTTTGGACAGGATAAGAAAAATAAGAAACCCGAAAGATTAGTATTTGTTTTGAGTTTATAATTATACAATTTTTTATACTTAGAAACACATGTCATTTGCTTGCTTGTTAAATATTTTTTTATAAAGTAATTTATTAATATATTCTCAAACTGACTTCACCTTTACAAAATCTCACAAAAAGTAATAGAAATTTCGACTTTTCCCAGAGTAATCAAAATCGCTGCCCTGGATCAAAACAGATTAAAAAGCTACCAAACCACACGTTTCACTTCCTCTGAACTCTTCGTAATACAATTATGCAAAGCCACCATTTGTTAACAGATTTTAGGTAATTCAGGGAACGTCGACTCGATTTATGCAAATGAGCTTAGTGTATGTTATTTATTGTGCTATATGTTTAGAAATATTTTAGGGTTCAACGCTGCAGTGATAACGCAGAAACAGTCAATTGCAGGGTTCCGTTATGATTTAGGAACAATTAAATCGTTTCGAGTGTTTTTGTTTTAACGGTTATTTTGTGTTAATTCACGCAAAATGGTTGTCATTAAAGCGTGTTAAAACTGGTTGAGTTCTGTAACAGTGTACAGTAATATATGTACGTGGACCCCTTTTTGTACGCGTCATAAATATTTACTTGTTATTTTAAACATTTAACTGCTTGAAAATTAATTGTTTGCGTTTTATTGTGTTTGTTTTGTTTTGTTGTATTTTACGGTATGTTGCATAAATATCCTGCCAGCATTCGTCTATGTATGCTTCAAACTGAAGTTAAAATGAATCATCTTCACGCTGCATCCCGCACACAGCAGTATAGGCAGAGGGAACTTAGTGTTAAGAAATTTCCTTCCCCACTTTCTGCCGAATTCTGGAGGTATTGCGTGTTGAGTGGCAGAACTCAATGCCCCGCATTGCCTCGACACTACAGAAATCAAATATTAAAATAAATATTTTATCTCCTCGAGTGAGGATCGAACCTTCAACCAGTCGCTTTTACAATCACACTTTATGCCCCTGCGCCATGACTGGCCTGAAAAATAAAGTTAAATTTAATAAAAAAAAATAATTGAAAAATAAAAAATACAATTCGAAAAAGTAACAGTACATTTAATCGATCTACGGCTATTTCATTAAAAGTATACTTGTCTTATCCCATTCAAACAAAAAACCGAAATACAAAACAATTACATACGTATTTACTAGCTACTCGCTTGCGGCTTCACCCACTTGTATTACAAAATTATTTTTGGTTATTTGAGTAAACCAAACCCAAACCAAACTGGGGAAAATTGAATTCACACTAATATTAGTGTAAGTTTTGTTTGTTACGCTTTCACGCCAAAACTACTCAACCGATTGTCATGAAACTTTGTACCCTTGTTCTTAAATGTATTAAAAAGGATATAAGATACATTTTTATTAAAAAAATATTTAAAAATAATTTAAAGCAAGCCAAGCCATGTTTGAGTCTCTAGTAGTAAAATGAAAATGCTACCTAAACAAGTGCACGCCAAGTGTACTTACAGCAAGCAAAGGTTGTATGTTAAATTCTCATAAAAACAAATATGTTAAAATACGTAAAGTACCACAAACGTGTGACTGTAAACGCGACAGGTTATGGGTTCGATTTAGGGATATGAATTAATTAATAAATCAAATCAGTTATATAAATCAATTATAGGTTATCTCTGCCTACCCACTATATGATTTATACTGCATAAAGCAAAAAAAATGTAACAAATAATCCATAAAAAAAACCTATATATAGCTTTAATTGCAGAACAGATCCAGCTCAATTCTGAAAAGCAGATACTTTAAATTTTAGGCTATCGCTTAAATATTTCTATTTTTGGAAGATAGCTATAAAATTTGAGACCAGTCGTTGCGCAGGAGTACTGTGTGACTGCAAAATTGACTGGTCTGGTGTCGAGGCATATAGTTCCGCCACTCAACACACTATGCCTCCAGAACTCAGCGGATAGTGGGGAACGGAGTGTCTTAACCCTCTGCCTACCCTACTGCTGCTGTGCGGGATACAGCATGAAGCTGATTATTAGCTATAAAATTTTGCGTATTGAACGCATAAAACTTAAATTTAGCATGACAACTCCATGTGAAAAGCACTCAAACTAAGACTACAAAAAATTGACAAGGAGTAGGGAAAAAGATAAACACTTTTGGAAAAAATCGACTAAAATCACAAAACAAGAGCACAATTAGTCTAACACAAAATATAATACATTCAAGCAAATCCTGACGTTTAAACTAGTAATTTTATAATTCAATATACAAAAGTAACAATATAGTTAGTTAGTTGCATGTCACAACAAACCTAAATACGTATTCCCACCGCTCTATTACCGTCACGACCGTGCGCTGCACCGGCGCGGCGGGACGACGCCACAAAAGTGAACAATTTTCTGATTGTCATCAAATAATTTTTACTATTCCATGTCATTTCAATAATATTTTAATAGCTTCTGTAATATGTGTTTTTTGGAATTGTTTTTATTTTTTTTATTATATAACGATATATATAATTGGACTGAATATAGAGGTGTAATACATTATTATTTATTTAGTTTCGTCTACTAATATTTTCTATATTTATATATATATATTACATGTAATCTAATAGTATGAATAAATAATTTTGTGGAATGATATCTTTTCCTGAAATTTTGTTTGAAGGGTACAATTTCGATATATTTGTATTATACGATGCCTTCAAAACGGATAACGCATACACAACTAGTCCGATTGTTGTAGTTGTCCATGGGTGAACCTCAAAATCAGCTTCACGCTGTATCCCGCACACTGCAGGGTAGGCAGAGGAAACCTCGTGTTAAGACACTCCGTTCCTCACTTTCTGCCGAATTCTGGAGACATTGCGTGTTGAACTCAACGCCGCGCTTAAGCACTAGAGCGAAGAAATGGAAATATAAATTTAAGTAAATATTTCATCTCCTCGAGTGGGGATCGAACCCACAACCAGTCGGTTTTACAGTCACACCTCGTGCCGCTGCGCCACGACTGGCGAACCTGAAGGTAACCAGTTATTATTATCTCGTGTTCCTTATGTCCATTTGCTAATAAAAGAAACAATAAACACAATTGTTTGTCAATGTAAATAGTCAAACTAAGCATACTTTAAAAGCTTATTTTTTTCTTATGGTATACTCGTATAAGTCTACAACATCTAATAGAAATTGTTTTTGTTTTTCAGATGTTATGGAGAGCATCTAAAGCTTTAAGATAGGTAAGAGAAACTGTGATACGGATCAATATTTTATAATATTATTTTAACAAATAATAATGTATTATATAAAATGGGACGGTGTATAGAATATTTATAATGTTACTAATTTATAAAACGTATAAAAATTTTGAACGTAGCGGGACTCGAATCCGCGCCTCCTGCAAACCGACCAGGCGCTCTGACCGCTAAGCCATACGTTTTATCAAGCTACGTGAAATTTTTATGCACTTTTTACAACTTATTTATGTTGTTAGCATCTGTAGGGAGATTTTTACAAGTTTCCACTACTAGCGCCTGGTCGGTTTCCAGAAGGCGCGGGTTCGAGTCCCGCTACGTTCAAAATATTTTAATACGTTTTCTAAATAAGCATCTGTGTTTCCTAAGTATGGAATAGCACTTTAAAATTATAAAAAAAAAATTATAATATTATTTACTTCTCCAATCTATCGAGGGAGTCTAAGCTGAGATTTGCATTTGTATTAGTGTTCACATAAAATGTAGGTGTTACGTCACTTGTTTGACCTAAGCCAGTTTATACTGCTTTTTGACAGCTGACCTACACCTCTTGTACTGAAAGGACCGTCGTATATTTAATTCTTAATATTTTATTTTTGTGTTTCATTTATTAAAATTAAAGACAAAATTTGCACTATTACTGTTTAAAAATAGAATAATATAATTAAAAAAACAAATCGATTTCAAATTGGTAATATAAAACAAAACAGCCAATGAACTGAAAAGCAAACAAATGTAGGTTCTACTGTCTATCTATGTTTTCTTAATTTCCCTATATCTTTGAAACTACTTACGCGATTTTTTCGTTAAAATCGCTGTACGTACTAAGTTCTTTGATTTTCACAAGGTAGGGTGAAGGAACACATCTCCGATATCAAGAATGGACATGTATCGAAGTCAGCTGTGTGTGAGCATACTGTGGATAAACCCAACCACTACATTAGGTTTGATAAATCCCAAATCCTCGCTAAGGAAAACAGATATATTCCTACAATGATCCGCGAGGCTATTGAAAAACAAAAATATCCTAATTTCAATAGAAAGGATGGCTGCAAAAAATTGTGCCAACTGGGGCCCACTCATTAAATCTTTGGAGTCTCAAACCCACCATACCAGAGGGCAAGATAGAGTCAGCTCATTCTGAATCCAGGGCAGTACGCGAGGCAATTGAGAAATCTTTGGCGGTAGTTTGATATAATAATTATGTCAACTGACAGGTGAATGCCTTCTCAGTCGCCGCTACCCGTGATCACGTACTACTGCGACATGTTCGATACGTCGGGTTTCCAAAAATGTATAATCCTAAATATAGGCGATTAATAAGGTTAAAATAATTTAATTTAAAATGAAATATGTACTATTCCGTTAGTATACCTAATTTAAAATTAAAAAGAATCATCTCAATATTATTTTTAGTTTTAAATTATAATTTTTAGAAATTCGTGGACAAATATACAAACATACAAACAAACATACATTTATCAAATTAAGCACGCGTGCTTGGAAGCCCACATGGATCATCATACTCAAATATTATTCAATTCCAACAATATTACATACATACATATCAAACTGATAACCTCCTTTTTTTGAAGTCGCGTAAAATATATATGACCAAGCAGTACAGAAAAAATGGGGGGCGCAACGCTATTCTTGATGATATAACGGAAAGATTCATGATTAATTCCATGGATTCACCAACACATGGTATCAATCGCGTTGAAAAGGACTTCCTAGCAGCGTCTGGGGTTTGCAACCCAAGTGAAAGTTCAAAGAGCCCCTTTGATATGTGTATTAACGCTTGCCTCACTATTTAAGCCTTTACCTAACCGAATTCAGAATCCTTTTTAAAGTGTCGCCTTCGAGGTATGTCCTAGAAATAAACTGGTGATAATTCTAGAAATGCGGAAATATTTAGGCAAACAATTAACAAAAATCTAATCTAAAAATCAGCTTCACGCTGTATCCCGCATACAGCAGGGTAGGCGGAGGGAACCTAGTGTTCAGACACTCTGTGCCCCAGTTTCCACTGGAGGAATCCAGGATTTCGTGTTGAGTGGTGGAACTCAACGCCGAGCCTTGCCTCGACAGTAGCCCAGAAGAATAAACATTTCATTTCCTCGAGTGGGGATCGAACCCTGTGCCACGACTGGGCTCGCTCACGACTATTTACAGATTAAATAAATTATATATTGCTATAAAATATATAACTCATAAGGATAAATATCCTAGTAGTATTTTAAGCTATAAACCTTTGCGCGCAGTCAGACATTTCCCAATTAAGCCGCAACGTGTGTATATAGTAATTTAACTTTGCTTAATTAGTTTGTATAATTTTGGAAATTCGATGACAATTGATTTGTATTAATAATAAGTTTATAATAACTTTAACACTAATCCAAATCTATTAATATATATTTTAATTTTAGATTAGATACAGTTTGCAAAACAGTACGGCGTTAAGTTCCAACACAAAATACGTAATTTTTGGGCGGAAAGAGGAGAGAAGAATATTTTGACACTATATATATGTAGGTTCTCTGAGCGTACTGCGAGATAAAGGGATACAGCCTGAAGCTAAAAAATAGATAGATATTTTATTATTTTTTTAAATAGTTTCACGCGTATAGCATAGGTAAGCACTCTGTTCCCTTTAAGACATTCCACAATTCCGGAAGCATTTCGGCCTTAATAGCGTAAGTCAACGTCGAGCCTTGCTCCTTACCAGAGCGAAAAATTTTTAAATATTCCTCGAGTGGAAATCGAACTTACAACCTGTCGCATTTACAGCCGCACACTTATAATATAGTTTATAATATTTTACTTGTATATCCCTCAAAACATGCATTTTCTTACTACTTAAAGAATATCCATAGCCAATAATTATGTAGTATTTATAATTCAACGTCTTCGTGTTCGCTCCCCTATAGTGAGCACTCACGTGTTATTTCAAAGTTCATATAAAACTGTAATTACGGTGGCACCGTTTCTGTTATAAAACTTTATTTTATTGTTGTTAATTACTTTAGAAGGTTTATTTTTCATATTTCCATATGTTTGTTAGTTCTAGTTTTGAAGCCCTTATTATTTAGAGGCCAGTCGTGGCGCAGTGGATCAAAGTGTAACGGGGTAAAGTACTGTTTTGAATTTTGTGCAGGATACAGTGTTACAGGCTAAAAAATGATTTATATAAATAGCATTAATAAGAAATCGATAGTTACAAACGCTAGCAGTAAAGCTGTGCTGTTTCTTCCTGAGTGTACAATGCGTAAAAGTTAAAAAAAATTAACTATAGAGCGACCACGACTCGTCGACCGTATTGTATGCTTATATCACAAGGTCGTATAAAAAAAAAAATAAAACGACCCAAATATGTATGCCTAAACGAATAGCAATAAGTGTAACAAAACTTTTTAAATTAGATTTAAGATATTTATATATTATTTGTAAAAATGAAAATGTAAATTTCTTCAAATCGGAATCGAACCCACAACCTGTCGCGTTTATCATCGTCACGCACGCTAATGCTGCGCCACGACTGGCCTCAATATAATGTTAAATATAACACAATTATAAATTATATTTCTTAAGCGTCCCATTTTATAATTATTGTCTACAGATGTAAAATGTCTGTATGTTATATGAGGCTTATTTTCAACGACTTGTACGTGACAGTCTTTGTAACAAAGCTTCAAAGGAACGCTGGTGGGCGGACTTGAGCGTAAAGGGAATCAATGAGGATATCGATTTTAAACTGCTTTTAGTTTAGGATAAGTATTTATTATTGTGGCGCTGGGTCATATGCGTGACGGTTGTGTGCTCGATTCCCATTGGGGGGAATTATATATTTAATATTTCTGGGAATGATATATTTAACATTTCCCTGCTTTGGTAAAGAGGGCAAGCACGGTGTTAGTTCCAAACAGAAAGTGGATAACAGAAGTGTTGATGGGGGCAGGACTGCTTTAGCTATAAGTTCCTTGGTTCCCTCTGCCTAATTTGCTATGTGTCTGATATAGCATAAAATTTTATAGGAAAGAATGTAAACATAATATTTAATATTATGTTTTTTTTTGTTTATGAAGTAGTGTTCGCTTTCTACTTATCTACATAATTCATTACTAACCTAAAACCGATTGACCGTCATATAATTTAAAATAATAGTCCTATACAATATAATATATAATATACAATATAATATATTTATCAATGGCTTCATAAAATATATTAAAGTTTCAACGTTGCTAAAACTGCAATAACATTAAAATCAACTTCAATCTGTTGTATAATCAAGTGTCGAGGGGAAAAAAAGACAAAAATTGGTCCAAATAAGCTGTACGGGTAAGCCTAGCTTTATGCTTAATTACTACCCACAAACGACGTGATTGCATTTCCTGTAGCTGACGCGACGTAACGGTTTATTATTTCACCAATTTGAAACGTTATTAAATACTTGAAAGTGAAATTGGGGGGTTTTAGAACTATATATCGTCGTTAACTTAAAATAGGGGATTATTGTTGGCTTATTTGGTGGTTTGGGTTTTTTATTGTATTGATTAATTGATTTGAAATATTAGTTTTTTAAAGAATGTTAGGTTAGCCAGATGGAATCTTGTGTTGAAACATTCAGTTTCGCATTTACTACCCAATTTTCGAGCGTGGCATGTTAAATGATAAAATTCAACGGTGCGCTTTTTTATCAAAAAAATGTAAAAAAAAAATTATATAGTCCGTCGTCTGAACAGGATCGAACTCACAACTATTCTGCTTAAATACAGTCCATATCTATACCACTGCGCCACAACGCCTTTATATTTTAGAACATAACGTTAGATTTACATACGCCATTCTTCAAAAACATTTTTCAATAACACTTCCAGATCTACTTTGAGAATGATGTGAATATAACTATGAACTTAGTCGACTAGTGAATAACATTATTTAAAATAAATATAAATTTACTTGTAGATAACATTTATAGATTATGAACAAAAAAAAATAATCAAATCAGCTTCACAGTAGGCAAAAGAGACTTAGAGTCGACACTCTGTTCTCCACTTTTCGCCTAATTTTTGGCATTGCGTGTTGAGTGCCGGAACTCAACAACGAGCTTTTGTCTTGGTGCCAGAGCGAAGAAATGAGTCGAGATTGAACCCACAACCATCGCGTTACAGTCCCATCTTAGTGCCTTTGCGCCACGAAGGCCACTAAATTAACTCAATATATTATTATTATTTTTAAACTATAGCTTTATTAACCCTTAATATCTAAAATACCAATACTAAGATATTATCAAGTTCCTTCATATATACATATATTCACATATTGTATCTTATTGTGTGTCTGACATATCTAATAACGCAACTACCACACGCTAGGTAACAGTTCCCGTGCCATGTATTAATTACAGATCCAATGTTACTATAATTGATTTAATTCCTCTTCATGCTTAGAAATATTAAATAAAGAGTTGTGGCGTGTGGGTTCGATTTTATAACTTGATTCGATTAATTTTGCCGGAGCTCCTATGGGCGGAGTTGAGTTCCGTCGAACAAGATGAAATATCTGAAATCTGATAGTTAAGAAATCTGTCCTTCAAATTTTATTCTTTTAATTTATTTCTTATTTCTTTTGATTTTAATTCTTTTTGTTCATAGTGTAACAGGCGACGCTTAATACAACAAGAAAAAAAATGTTTTAAGAAAAAAAAAATTGTTGTATTACAAATTTCTTAAGAAAAAAATGTCTGTAAAAAACGAAGCTAATATTTTAAACGATTACAAATATTAACTTCAATCTGGAATCGAACTGACGATACAATCAAATACAAAGTTTAACATTTAATATTGAGCTACAACGGTAATACCATTCAAATACCTCGATCCCATATTACAAGTGTGTCAGTCACACGTCGCTTCAACCTGTTAGTATCTGTCAATTAGAAGTTGAAATATAACGTTATTTTTCAACAAAAATTGTAAATCGATATCAATTGATATGTCTTCTATTTATAATGTAAATGACTGAGTTTGTTATATACAAACTTATTTATTACGTATTGATTTTGAAACTGAGAATATGATTTTTATAATTTTTTGCAAATATCAGTTTTATGTGTTTTCCCAAGAAAAGACCTTTTTTTTTTTTTTTTTTTTTTTGTG
>JAATLQ010026540.1:3743-65190 GCA_013421005.1 Heliconius erato x Heliconius himera | reverse complement strand
TGAAATTTTCAAGTAAATCGGTTCAGTAGTTTCAGAGAAAAATGCGGACAACAATATGTCGACAGACAGACAGACAGACAGACAGACAGACAGACAGACAGACAGACAGACAAGAAATTCAAAAAAAATCTTTTTGCTTTCTATTAGTCTTTTTAAGTATCCCTCTATCCATTTCAGTCAAAATTACTAAATGTACAGACAAAATATTTTTACTGTCTTATTATATATAGAGATTATACATTTTGGAAACCCGACGTTTCAAACACTTTACAGCAGTCCGTGGTCACGGGTAGACCGAGGTGGCATTCGTCTGCTAGTTCACATAATTATTATATTAAACTACCGCCAACGATTTCTTAATTGCCTCGCGTACTGCCCTGGATTCCTGCAGAATGAGCTGATAGTATCTTGCCCTCTGGTATGGTGGGTTTGAGACTTCAATGATTTTATGAGTGGGTGTCAGGTGGTAGAAAGTTTCCAGCCATCCTCTCTATTGAAATTAGGATGTTTTTGTATTTCAATAGCCTCGCGAATCATTCTAGGAATGTATCTGTTTTCCTTAGCGAGGATTTGGGGTTTATCAAACCTTAATGTAGTGGCTAGGTTTTTTCACAGTATGCTCACACACAGCTTCAGACTTCGATACATGCCCATTCTTGATATCAGAGATGTGTTCCTTCACCCTAACACCGAAGCTTCTCTTTGTTTGACTCATGTATGATAAGCCATAGTTACTATCTAGTTTGTTTTAGTATTCTTTAAATTTGTCCACGAACTCTAATTATGCTATAATAAGGAATAGAAAAGAATAACAGCTATGTGGCTTTTAATTATCTATATAGATTTTTACATCGATATTTTTTATATATTACCAATAACATTAAGTTTACTTAAAACATATACATATTCACATATATTTATATAAACTTTAACCCATATTGTATACAGTATACAAGTCATGGATACCATAGTTTCAAAGTACCCGCTTATATTTTATAGTTCCGCGCAAGGATAAGCTATAAATTCCACTGACCTCCAAACTTGAAATTGAAAATGGGTTATGGTGTGGAAATTTCTATGATTAATGCATTAAATTACCCATCCTCGATTGTTGTAGCGATAACTTGAATAAACTTTATATTTACGACCAACGCTCAAAAACTGATTTTTATTACACTTTTGCTTGATTTTATTCATCTTTTACAATTTGTGATTGGTCGCAACGGTTTGATTTCTCTTTGTTGATTCTTTTTTTTTGATTGACATTTGAAATAAATTCAATTGTAGAATCGAAGATTTATGGGGAAACGGAGTGTCTTAACACTAGGTTTCCTCTGTCTACCCTGCTGTGTGCGGGATACAGCGTGAAGCTGATTTATTTAAGCTTAATAATTTATATTTTTTCGCACAATAAATAAATTAAATGATTTTTTTTTCAACTTCATGCGGTCTCCCTCATGTAGCGGGGTAGACAAAGGGAACCTAGTGCTAAAAAATACTCCCTTCGCTACTTACGGCCGAAATTTTGAGATATTGCGTATAGTAGTAGTGGAACTCCATGCCGCGATTTTCCTTATAACCAGGGAGAAGAAATGAAAATATTAATAAATTCATTCGAGTGGGAATCGAACCCACAACCGCTTACAATGACACACATGTAGCACTGCGCCACAACTGCCTCAAAAATGAGTTAAATGATGATTAATGAAGTTCTCTCTCTGTAAGTCTCGCTCATATTAAACTCGACAGTCAAAGGTAGTCTCTATTATGGTCCTTGATGTTGCCCGTTTCCTTCATAGTGGAATATTAGATTTTACCAGAAAGTCGCCTAAGGCTGTTTAAATGTCCATTTATATTTGATCTCCAAAACTCCTTTGATCGCCTATTTCGAGATAGGCTTCGACGGATCTTTTCAAATTGGTACGGCCATGTTTGAGGCGGTAAACATGGCTCCTTGAAGGGAATCGCCGTAGGATGTTTCTAACGAAAGTGTTGCTTACGCTCAAGGGTTGGGTGTAATTAAAAAAATCAATTTAAAATTTAATACTCCCGTTTTCTCTAACTTTCAGCGGTTAAGCCGAGTGGAAGGTTCAACTTGAAGCGTTTAGCAAAATAGATAACTATGGGTAAACTTTTAATTGTTATCGCTATAAAAATGATTATTTTTTAACATTCTTGTTTTTTTTCTATCGGTTTCGGTTTGAAAAACTTGTTTTTATTGACCTTAAAAATAAATCAGCTTCACGCTGTATCCCGCACTCGGCAGCGTAGGCAGAGGGAACCTAGTGTTAAGACACTCCGTTTCCCACTTTCTGCCGAATTCTGGAGGCATTGCGTGTTGAGTGGCAGAACTCAACGCCGCGCTTAGCCTTGACACCTGAGCGAATAAATTGAAATATAAATTTAAATAAATAATTCATTTCCTCGAGTAGGGACCGAACCCACAACCAGTCGGTTTTACAGTCACACTTCGTGCCGCTGCGCCATGACTGGCTTCACCTTATTGACCTTGCTTTGAGTAAATTATTATTAAGTTTTTATTACTGAGCGTTCACGGTTTGTTTCTATGGATCATAAAGCGTAAAATCCAGTTTTTCGTTTATAATTCTAGAAGGATCTTCGGGATGTACACTAGCTAGAAATTCCATAAGAAATTTCATGTGACGAAATGTACCATAATAGATTAGTTAAAATATAAAAATAAAAAATTATGCATTTGCTTTTTTTTAATTAAGATGTGTATGTCTGTATGCTTGTTAACGGTTCCAATATGATCTCACATGGTGGTAGTATTTAAATCGTATTTAAACAAGAAATATGGAAAGGTTCATAAAATTAATATAAATGAAATATAAAAATAGTAATTTTTAATATTGTATTTCAGTACTACTTAGTACTAGTAATTACATATTATCATGAGTCTTTGAAGAAAATAAAATTAAAAACTTTGCCTAAAACATTCATGAAGACTTGAGTTCTGAAATGAAAACTATTGTAATTTATAGTTATTATTAGTAAGTAAATTTTCCTGTTTCATTATAATTTGACTGTAAAAAACTGAATTTGTAGTTTAAGAGTATATAAAATTGACTTTAAAAACAGCCAACTTTAGAAATTTACAGTTTAAAAAGAATAAGTTTCAAATATAGAAATGCGAATTTAATGCGTAAAATTATGAATTTTGGGTCCTAAACCTATGTTTATAAGCTTCACGTTGTATCCCGCACACAGTAAGGTAGGCAGAGGGAACCTAGTATTAAGACACTCCGTTCACCACTTTCTGCGTCTGCGTGCTGAGTGGCGGAACTCAACCCACCAGAGCGAAGAAATGTAAATATAAATTTAAATAAATATTTCATTGATGCAATGAAATATTTATTTAAATTTATATTTACATACTCATGTAGCGGGGTAGGCAAAGGGAACCTTATGTTAAAATACTCAGTTCGCCACTTACCGCCGAAATTTTGAGGCATTGCGCATTGAGTAGCCCCATGCCGCGATTTTCGTTATGTTATAGTGGGAATCGAACTCACAACTAGTCGCGTTTACAATCACACTTTGTGCCCCTGCGCCACGACTGGCCTCAAACCTATTTACACATACAAAAATATACTAACATAACTACATAGAAGACTAACAAAGGAATATATGGGCTCTCTTATTCCATACATCTTAAGCTTCATCGTGTTTTTTCATAATTTATGAGGGCACATAAGTCGAGTCTAAGTAATTTTCTTTGATTCTTGTGGTAATTTACTATGTTATCTTACTCATTATATTAACTGATAAAGGGTGAGGACAGAGAGATATATTTTCAAGAAAATTGGAACCATTAACCAAGATTTATGTTTTATGGGTCAAAGGGCTTAGATGGATTATTTTTATATGCTACAATTTCTACGAGTTGAAAAAATATTTAATGTTTGAAAGCAAACTAAATAAACTAAAACGTAGTCTACACAGACTAAAATTATATTATTAAAAGTTTAATAATACTTAATTTCACACAAAAAATATTTATTATGAAGCCGTCGCGACCCAGGGAACCTAGGGAGGTCGACGGTTATGGATTCAATTCCCACTCGAGGAAATGAAATATTTATTTAAATTTATAATTCCATTTCTTCACTCTGGTGTCGAGGCAAAGAGCGGTGTTTAGTTCCGCCACTACTCAACACGCAATGCCTCCAAAATTCGGCGGAAAGTGAGGAACGGAGTCTCTTAACACTAAGTTCCCTTTGCCTACCCTACTGTGTGCGGGGATACAGCCTGAAGCTGATAATATTCTTATATAATAATAACATAGCCTTTTATTCAGATCAAACAACGTAAAATTACATATTTTAAAATAATAGTTAAAATTCTAAGATTTGTTTTTTGCTACAATTTTTTCCATTCGTTTCTTTCTGGAGCCACTCTGTTCCACATCACTTCTGCAACTTTTCTCATGTCTTCGTTCAATCTGTTCTGCGGATTCCCTCTCTTCATTATACTTTTTCTGTGATACCATTCTGTTACTTTTTAACACCATTCGCCCTGACCTCTCATGTGTATAGCCTATTTCTATTTAAACCGGCTCACGCTGTATCCCGCACGCAGCAGGGAGACAGAGGGAACCTAGTGTTGAGACTCTCTGTTCCCCACTATTTCCATTTAAGTCTTTTGATTCTTTTTTTTATGTTACATCTTGTATTTTAGTTTTAATTCTAACAACAAAAGCAGCCAATTTTTTTTATTCATCATAGTCCTATCCATTGCCTTTTGGCAGATGTAATGTTGGTTGGGTGAATGCTGGAAATCCTGTTGTTTGCTAGAAATCCTCTGTTGGTGCTTCTCTACACTCCCTAACCTACCTTCATGCAAAATTGTAACATTATGTTATGTAGTTTTATCTGTGCGTTGTCTATTAATAACTTAGTATTAGATATAAATATTACTTTACCAAATTCAACAAATTGACATAAATTTATTAAATACATTTTATTAAATTAAATTACTATTAAGACATACGAGGAGACATTGAGGCCAGTCGTGTCTGTAAAACCGACTGGTTGTGGGTTCGATCCCCACTCGTGGAGATGAAATACTTACTTAAATTTATACTTCCATTTTTTCGCTCTGGTATCGAGGTTAAGCGCGGCGTTGAGTTCTGCCACTCAACACGCAATGCCTCCAGAATTCGGCAGAAAGTGGGGAACGGAGTGTCTTAACACTAGGTTCCCTCTGCGTACCCTGCTGTGTGCGGGATACAGCGTGAAGCTGATTTATTTATTTTTATTTATACAATTGCCCGCTGACTTTAACAAAGCATTTTTTTTTAATTTTCATTAAGCCCAGCTGACCTCTAATTCTAATTTAGGCTCCAGCTGAATAATAAACTAAAAACGATATAATATAGTAGAAAATAATAGTGAAAAACCTAATAAATTTTCACTTAGCTGTCAACTGTCCGAAACATGCCCATACAAAATTTAATTTACGTACATACGTCTAACGGAGTACGAGGGTATGACAATCGGGACGAACAACGGACGTGCTTTTGCTAAATATCTTATACGCACATACATGACTTTTGGATACTAAATTTGGGAAGTTAATTAAATTTTATATTTATTATATTTACAAGTGAACTGAGGCCGTCGTGATTGTGTAGTGGTGATGTTGGATTGTAATCGTGCGGCTTCGATTTCCACTCGGAGGAATTAATTATAGCGGCTAAAGCTAAAGAAATACTGAAAAATCTATTAAAAATCTACTCTCTTATAAAATATGTATATCTAACATTGTACAAAAAATAAATTTGAATATTTATATATATTTATTTATTTACATTTATATTTTCATTTCTTCCCTCTGGTGTCGAGGCCGAGCGCGGCGCTGAGTTCCGTCAATCAACACGCAATGCCACCAGAACTCGGCGGAAAGTGGGGAACGAAGTTTCTTAACACTAGGTTCCCTCTGCATACCTTCCTGTGTGCGGGATACAGCGTGAAGCTATAAAAAAATATCTTCGCTCTGGTGTCGAGGCAAAGCGCGGCGCTGAATTCCGCCACTCAATACGCAATGCCTCAAGAATTCAACGGAAAATAGGAAACGAAATGTCTCAACACCAAGCTTCCAACCTACCACGCTGTGTGCGGGATACAGCGTGAAGCTGATTTTTAACCAAAAAAATAAAACAGTATCACATACATTCAATATCTGAAGGTTAACTCTATATAATATAAATAAATAAATGAAATCGTCATTCAGTACATCCTACAGCTATTCCTAGTCGTAACACGACCGAGCTATAAATTATCTCCGCCGCTACATTTCAGTGCCATCAACTATTTCTCCAGTAATGGAATATTAAATTCAATCATGATTAAAACTTATTTTATTTATATTATATTTAGTTATTTATTTATATTAGTAGTTTTAAGAGAAACCACCACTCAATTTCGAATTGCGTGTTGATTGGCGAAACTCAACGCCGTAGTTTGTCTTTTTACCGGAACTAGGATAACTGAAAGTTTTCCCGAGTAGGAATCCAACCTATAACGGTCACAGTTAGACAATGGACTGTTGTGCTACAGCGACCTCATTTATGGATATAAAAAAGTAATAAATAAATCAGCTTCACGCTGTATCCCGTGCATATCAGGGAAGGCAGAGGGAACCTACCTGTAAGGGAGCAAAGCGCGACATTGAACTCCGCTATTCAACACGCAATTCCCCAAAAATTCTGCGAAAATTGTGGAACGGAATTTGTCTTGATGAGAAACGGAGTGTCGTAATTTAAATACATTCTGCATATCCTATTATGTGCATTATAAAGTAGAAGCTAAAAATATTAGTTTCTTATACAGACAGAGCTCAGAATAAGAAGTAGAATAATCGCGATAGTTGAGTGTTCAAATCTCTGATAGATGACATTAAATATGTATACTTTAATTGTATAGTCTCACTTAATGTAAAATATAAGTATTTTGTTATATAAATAGAATCTTTTATTAAAAATATTTTTATTTCCTTGAAAATGATGTAATAGTAACTTTTATATTTTTTTTTATTTTGATAATTACTATACATTTTCTAAAAATTCTGTACAATTGAATACAAATGACATTCTTCAATGTTTTCTTTACCGAAAAATCCATACTTTCAGTTCTTACGGAACACCTTTAACGCAACTTATTTCCTCGATATGTAGATTACAGTAGGTTCTCCCTAAGACCGTGTGATGAATGTTCTTACGTAACCGTAAACAGTTAACTGATGCCATTGTACAATAAATTCTATTGTTTTAGCAATAAAGTCGGAATTACTCTGCCTTTTTTGATATTGCTGAAGCGGAAAAAAGCTTCAGATGTAAACATATGTGTTTTTCTGTGTACTTTTTTATCTTTAGACATCTCCCGCGTTTTCACGGAGGCTCACCCTAGCTTAGTGGTGAGACACTCCATTATTCACTTTTTTTCAGCTTGATATTGTATCCTACATATAGCAGAAGACAGAAGGAGCTTAGGAACTTAGTGTTAAGTCACTCCGTTTCTAATAAGACACTTTCGGAGACTACTTTCCGCCGAATTCTGGAAGTATTGCGTGTTGAGTTGCGGAGATCGACGTCACGCTTGAAGTGAAGAGCAAGGCTATTAAAACAATAAATACTTAATTTCCTCGAAAAGAAATCTAACCCAAAGCCTTTGTGCCCCGGCGCCATGACTGGCTAATTTTACTTATAGGGTTTTGCCAAAATCAATCAGAGATAGCTATATAATTTATATATAAATATTTTCCGGACTGTAATCAAATCTCCAAATATAGTGTACCTGCACATTCACATTTATTCCCTAAATATACAGGTGTATTTTTTAAGTTTGGCTTTTTTTAGTGGACTCTAAGACGTGAAATAGAAAATCTTAATAAATATTATATCTAGGGATATACATACTTATTTATTTAGAAAACGTATAAAAATTTTAACGTAGCGGGGTTAAAACCCAAGCCTCCTGGAAACCGACCAGGCGCTCTGGCCACTATGCTATACGTTCTCATCGAGCTACATCGAAATTTTTATACGCTTGTTACAACTTATTTATGTTGTTAGCATCCCTGTAGGAAGATTTTTACAAATTTCCGCTACCCAAAGATAATTACTAATAATTATCGTATGGCAAGAGAGAATGCTATTTTTTTTTTTTCTGCAAGCCCACCAGGCGCTCTGACGTTCTCATCGTGGTCAGAGCGCCTGGTCGGTTTCCAGGAGGCGCAGGTTCGAGTCCCGCTACGTTAAAATTTTTATACGTTTTCTAAATAAGTATTTTCCTTTCCTAAGTGTGGAATAACACTTTTAAAATATTTAAAAAATATATATACTTTCTAGATGCCAAATTTCAACTTTAAATACTAGTAGTTCCGTCAGTGCATTGTATGATTACGATAGAGTTTTATATATTATACGAAAAAAAAACTGTTTTAAACTAAACAACTAAAACCATTTATAGGCTAAAATAGAATTTTCATAAAACCAAGCAAACATCAAAAAAAGGGTTCTATAAAAAAAGAAATTCTCGCAAAACAAACAGTTCAAAATGAAATAGCGCCGATTTGTCAGTCCCCTGTTTACGGAAGAATTAACGGTGTCTCTACCCAAGTTATTTGTCACCCGCGATCTTGACACATTCGCCTCCGAATTTTTTAAATACGATTAAAAAAACGTTTATTTGTTTGTTTTGTTCAGGGTTATTTGTACAAGTGTACTGTTGCGGCGTTGAGTTCCGATACTCAGTAGGCAATGCTTCTGGAGTTCGCCGGAAAGTGATGGACAGAAGTACTGTAATGGGAACGAAGTGTCTTAACACTAGGTTCCTTAGTTCGCTCTGCCTATCCTGCAATGCGAGGGATACAGCGTGAAACTGAAAAATAAATTTCAGTTTTATTTCAAATTAAATTAGCTTCACATAGTATCCCACACGCAGCAAGGTAGACAGAGGGAACCTTATGTTAAGACAACCGTTTCCCATTAAAAATTTTCACTCTCCCGAGTGAGAATCGAATCCACAACCGTCGTATTTACAGTTTTGTATTTATGCCACGACCAGACGGCCTCATTGAATAAAAAAAAACACAACATACATTTTTCATATACAAAACATAATATTTTTTCATATTTTAAAAGTAACCTTTAACAATATAAGATAAATCGCGTCATAAGTAATAATTACTTTTGATTGTGCAAGTAAATTATTTTCTGGAATGGCAATGCGAGACGTGGTTGTTTAAACGAATGGGTAGTTAAAGCTTATGATTTGGGTCTAGCAACATTTTACGGGCTTGAGGAAGCTGCTGGCTGCTGCTGCTGCTGATGGAATTGGAACTGGTGGAACTGTAAATTTATTTATGTAAATTTTACTTGTAGTATCCACATATATGCTCTTCTTTTTTAGTTCTCTGTATCCCACTTTTGTTCCCGCACGGCAAAGGGAACCTAGAGTTGAGTCACTCGGTTCCTCAATTCTTGTCTAATTTTCGAGAGATTATAATGAGTAGCAGATGTACGTCTTGATTTATCTTGATAGTAGAACGGAAAAATGCAAAATAATTTATGCCCACGAATGGGAAACGCACTCATGAACATCGAGTTGTCAGTTAGATACTGTGCCGCTGCGCTACGTGCCTCAATTTATATATTCATATTTATAATTATTTTTAATTTTGATATATTTTTTTTCCTGTGGTATTATGTGTAAAGAAATTCAATGTTTCCCTTTCTTGAACAAATAAAAAATGTTAATTTATCAATTTAGTTAAAAAAACAATGTGTTGTTTAATCTCTTTCTTATTATTTTGTCTGATTTTTTTGTTCATTTTTTTCTGTATAACAGTGTAAGCAGAGAAAATTCTCCACTCTCTCGTTTATTTTTTAGAAACATAAAAGTATCTAGTTAGACCTTTTGTTTAAATGGAAACGGGTTAATTATACGCGATAAGTTGATAATTTGTATCCATAAATACAATGAAAGTCTCTATAAAAAAAAATATTTCTATTTGTTACTTATTTCATTAGTTCAATATAATTTTTATCTACAAACCCAATCAAAGTCTTTATTGAAAAAGTTATTTCTATATACTAGTTACATCATCACATTGTTTAATATTTAATACAAAAATAATCACTTTCATTATTTTGTCTTGCATATTTTAATACAAAAATAATCACTTTCATTATTTTGTCTAAACAATTTTCTCGTCTCGGCCAACATTTATGTTCTAAGAAAATTTATGAGCCCTGGATTTTTCTTAGAGGTATCTAATACTCTATTAACAGAGTATCGGTTTACTCAGTTTTGCATAAAATTGTTTTCATTAGCCGTTGACGCAATTTTCTTTGTAACGTTTCCTCTTAAAATATTCTTTTGACTACAAAGCTTATCTGAATTAATTGAATACTTTTGAAGATTTATACTTTCTATTTTATTTTTTGTTATAAATTAACTTGTTGTTTACCGTGTTGTAATATTTTACTTCTTTAATGTAATGGGTTTTAGATATATAATATTTTAAAATGTTAATTTCTTTTTAAAATATTCGCTTTTTCTTACCTGTGTCTCGGTGATTATTTTTATATCAATTCTAAATTATATAGAGGCTATCGGAGCGTTCGCTGATCAACTCACAATTCGGACTTTAAGAATTCGGCGGAATGTGGGGAACAGCAGTGTCTTATCTTAATGGGAGCAGCGCCTTGCCACTAGGTTTCCAGGTTCCCTCTGCCTACCCTGCTATGTGCATCGTTACCGGAATGAAATTTTATTTCCTCGAGAGGAAGTCGAATCCACAACTTATCGCGTTTTGCCCTGTTACTCTTGTGACTATATTGAACATTTTTTTATAATTATTAAAAAAACATACCACGGACATCCATGCCATTTTCTACTTTTTTTCTTTTTGTTTTTTTTTTTGTGATTTTTCCTTATGTTATATTATTTTAATTTACTCCTATACACAATAATTACTACACTGACATTTATTCTATACTCAAATACCTTATCTTTTGAAATTGCATGTAAAATGTTTGATCACACACCCACCTGACGTTACATACATAAATCCCTATTATCTCAAAAGAAACCAACGGAAAATATGTGTCTAATGAACCCTCTCCTGCTTTTAATTAAAGAACACCAAAGCGAAATGAAACACAAATTACGAATACGTACGTCAATGTTTACCTCTCCGCGCTTGCAAAAAACATCAGATTCATTCTTTTTATTATATTTTGGCTGGATTTCGAACTGTAATGCCTTGTAGCGTTTTTTAATGAAAGTCTAAAGTAGTAAGTTGGTTTTTTATGCTTCGTGCTGTATCCCTTAGAATGGGTGGGGTATAAAGAATTTAGTGTTTATACACTCTGTTTCCAGCGCACCGCCTAATTTTTAAGGAATTGTGTGTTGTTTAACGAAACTCAGAGCTTTGTCTGTTATCAGAACGAATAAAAATATTTTGTTCTAGTGAAAATCGAACTTATAACCGTTGCACTTGCAATTAGATGCTTTACTGCTGCGTCGCGACTTAAAATTTTGATTTTGTCTGTGCTTAAAGGGCCGTAGTCGACTTGAATATTTGTAATTAATTTTGGTTATTAAGTTTGTTAACTGAGAAATAAGTGGTCTGGACAGCAAAGTGATCCTATAAGAGTTCCATTTTTACCCTCTAACACACGGAACCGTAAAAAATCTAGATATTTCTTCAATAATCAACAAATTCCAAAATCAACCGAACACTCTAAAATACACTTGAGCAAATACTCAATCCATTATTTCAACACTAAATTTAACATTCCCAAACTATTAGTAGAGACAGTACTAAACTGACAGCCGGATTTTACGGTATGCCACATCCGGGTGATATCATACAGCTTACATAGGCCTCTGGGAGTGCGACTGCGGTTGCACTAAGAAGATCGAGCTGGATCTATCTCAATACTTAGATTTGTACTGGGTTATTGGGAGGTTAAACGATATTTCGTTGATGGAAGGATTGCTTATTTAAGCAAATTAAGCTCCTATCTGTGCCATAACTATGGTGACCGCTAAAAGAGTTGAAATTTAGTTTTTTCAGTATATTTGTCACAAAGTACGCAAATAGAATATAATATCAAGAAAGAAGATCACTCTGTATCTCACTTTTCGGCAAATATGAAGAAGTATTGCATATTGAACATCGAAACTCAAAATATGTTTTACTTGATTTTTTTAGCTTCACTATCCTGCACATAGCAGAGACAGGGTAGACAGAGGCAGCCTGGCAGCCTAGTGTCAAAACACTCCAATTAAATTAAGATATTTCCGTTCCCCATTTTCCGCTGAATTCTCAAGGCATTGCGTGTTCTGTGGTGGAACTCAGCGGTCACCTTGCCTCGAGCAAGGAAATTAGCATATGAAATATTTAATTTTGCCGAGTGGGACCACCACCGTCACGTATACAGCTAACACATACGCTTCTGCTCCTATATCACGTCGGCCTCCTAGAAATCTTGTGTCCATTTACTCACAGTTCAAACGGACAGACAGATCGCTGAGATTTTTTTTACACAAATTTAACAATGACTCGACTAGTATGTAACGCTTCGTATATTAGAAATGTACCCCCCGTCTTTTACAAACGACAGTAGTTTTAATCGAGTTTCACAGTTTTGTGATTGTGAATAGTTCACTCCGACGTTGACTGATGTTGAACTTTAGTGTCTACAAGTGTATGGATAATGGAATAAGTTGGTTTAATTATTACGATGGATATTTGTAGGAATTAAAAATTTAATTTTTTGTTTAATTTAATAGCATTCATGGTTGATCGAGTCTCACAAAAAATATATTTATAACTAAATGGATTTTCTGTCGCATCTTTGTCCGAAATTAAGGAAAACCACATGGTCTTTCTTAATGGCGTGACGCAGAGGCTGTGGCGTTTAAACGTCAACGCAGATCATATAAATTAGTTATTTGGAAAAAGTATAAAAATTTGAACGTAGCGGGATTTGAACTCGCGCCTTTTGGAAACCATCAAAAGGCACAGATTTAATTCACACTACGTTAAAATTTTTATACGTTTTCTAAGTAAGTATTTTTCTTTCTTAAGTCTGGAATAACACTTTAAAAATGAAAAAAAAGCAGATTTAAATCATTTTCATATGTAGTCATGCCTAATCTCAAAATTTGTGTGGCAAATGGAAAACGGCCTACCCTTCTATGCTTAAAATTTTCATGACACCATAGCATAGATGGTGTATCCGACAGCAAGCAACCGTTCTGGTCTTTAAATTTGATTAGAATTAATCACTCCGTTCCTCACTTTCTGCCGAATTCTGGAGGCATTGCGTGTTGAGTGGCAGAACTCAACGCCGCGCTTTGCCTCGACACCAGGGCAAAGAAATGGAAATATAAATTTAAGTAAATACTTCATCTCCTCGAGTGGGGATCGAACCCACAACCAGTCGGTTTTACAGTCACACTTTGTGCCGCTGCGCCACGGTTGGCCTCAATAGGGAAAGGGAATATATATTTTTAAATATAAATAAACATAGTGACCAATTACTTCTTACAATGTATTAACTATCATTTTCTTAGCAATTCCCATTTTTTTCTATTCAATTCTATATCATATTTCGTACACGAATTCCAACTTCTATTTTTAGCGTTGCATCAAGACTACGTAAATTGAATCTTAAATAAAAAGGGTTGGCGACGAGTCGAGTGAATGTTGAACAAGTTTTTTATTATGTTACATTTAACTAGTTTACCTTTTTAACTTTGAAAAAGAGGTTTTTCAATGTACGTTGAATACATATAGACTTATATATTTTTTGCTTAGATATTCAGTTGAGGTCGTTGTGGCACAATGGCACAGTGTTACTGCTGTTCTGTGTGACTGCTACCTTATAGAACGCAAAATCATTTGGTATCTATTCCTTTCCGGCTTTTGAGGCCGGTCGTGGCGCAGCGGCACGAGGTGTGACTGCAAAATCGACTGGTGGTGGGTTCGATCCCCACTCGAGGAGATGAAATACTTACTTAAATTTATATTTCCATTTCTTCGCTCTGGTGTCGAGGTTAAGCGTGGCGTTGAGTTCTGCCACTCAATACGCAATGCCTCCAGAATTTCGGCAGAAAGTGGGGAACGGAGTGTCTTAACACTAGGTTCCCTCTGCCTACCCTGCTGTGTCCGGGATACAGCGTGAAGCTAATTTAATTTTAATTTTTTTAATCTATTCCTTCTCGGCGGGATGAATGGTTTTAATTTCCTAAATCAGTTCAAAATAAAGCGTGTACATTTTTACCACTCAATTTAAGATGAAAGTGAGAAACGGAGTGTCTTAACACTAGATTTCTTCTGCCTACTATACTATGTGCACGTATTAATATTCTTTCTATTTTGAAATATTTAGGTTTTGTTTAATTATTTTTTTATATAATAAAACATTATATTAAGTTTTTCTGTAAAATTTTCTAGACATTGCATATTCAGTGGCGGAACTAAACGCTACGCATTGTCTAACTGTGAATTAATTTCATTTTAAATATAATCGTGTTCTCGAGTGAATATTGAATCCAAAACCGTTGCGTTTACATTAAACACCTCTCTACACCAGGATGTTCACATATTTATTTATATGATAGTAAATTAACAAGATTTAGCATTGCCCTCACAAATATGACAGTTGGCTATAAATTGTAACAGTGTTACATACGTTAACGCAGCAGTTGTCAAACGACCAGACCGCCACAAACCAATCGAAATACCAATTCTCAATTCACAAATAGCAATTCAAAGGGGCGTTACTATAGGCCAGTGGTTCTCAAATGTTGTGTTGACACTTGTAAGTTGTGTGTTTTTTAAGAAGTTATTTCTTGAAGTTAATTATAAGATTTCCACTCAACACGCAATGCCTCTAGAATTCGGCAGAAAATGGGGAACGGAATGTCTTAACACTAGGTTCCCTCTGCCTACCCTGCTGTGTGCGAAATACAGCGGGAAGCTGATTTTTTTATTAATAAGATAATGAAATTGGAAGAAACTTTAAAACTTTATCGCAATGTGGTAGCTTAGTATACGATGCTTATCAGTTAGCTTCTTATTATTTTAAGTTCTACATATAAAAAACTAGTGGCCCACACGCAGCTTCACCCGCTTTAACTAATTGTCATATATCATAGATAAATTATTAAAAATACCCTTTACATAAATTAGAGCCTATGCGTTATTCTGATGTATAAGCTGTAATACTGTAACCTAAATGTGTTGAAAAGATATTGAGTTATAGTGGAACAAATATTCATCCACACAAATTTACACATTTAAAATATTAGTACGATTTTCAATAAATTATTTTTTGCTTCAACAAAATTACATATTTCTTTTATCGAAATTAGGAAATTTAGTTTATAGAATAAGGTAAAGTGACTAATCAACACACAAAGCATCTAAAATTCGGCAGGAAGTGGAGAATCAGTGTCTCAACACTATGCTTCCTTTGCCTAACCTTCTGCATGAGGGAAGAAACAAACAGCATGGAGTGATATTTTATTTTTCTTGTTTGGAACTAGGGAAGAATAAAAAAAATGCTTTTATGGTACAATAAAAAATATTATTATAAACTATTGCCATTGCTGCAGGTAAGGAAACAAATTTAGCCTTAATATCTGTAGTTGGAAAAAAAAAATGTTTAAAAGTTATAAGTAAAAGTTTGAAAATCACTGATATTTATATGTATATATTTATATATCCATATGTATGTGAACAAGTATGTATGTACATGACGGATAGTCGTTTCGAACGAAAAATTCCATTAAAGCGCTATTTACACAGCTCTCGGCTACGTGCTGTCGCCCGATTTTCGAATGATTTTATTGAAGAATTTATTTTTTGTGTGATCACATTTTTGGTTAATACGTATTATTATCATTTGTTTTTAATTTCATGTAAAGACAGGGAGAATATAGTGTTAAGGCACTATATTTTCTAATTTTTGTTGATTTTAAAGAGTGATAAACCTTAATGTAATCCTTTGTTTGACGAGCCCAAGTAAACAATTTTTTTACAAGAAAATAATAAAAAATATTTCTCTCTATTGATATAGAATCTGAGACCTTACCATCGTGAGAATACTGATATGCTTATTAAAATCGAATCTTTATAATATATTTTTTTTAATTCTTTGTTTCTACGGTTATATTAGAGTAATTGTATATTATAGTCTTGAACAGTACTTAAAACAAATTTTCTCTTATATTTCAATGTAAGAATACTGACTAAATTATTTCACCTTTATACTGATTCGAAAATTGAAAAAATAAAAATCAATCAACATATTAAATTTCAATTTAAATTAAAATTAAACCATTTTTGTCACTCCAAAAAAAAAAATAGGTTAAGAACCGTAATCTCCGCAACAAAAACGCGGAAGAGCAAACGGGATATTTTCCCATTGCGTTTGAAATGTATTTTTGTACTGTGCTTTCGTCGACAAAATGAAAAACAAAGCTTACAAAGCAAACACAGGTATACCTGCTCGGGGGTAGGACGCGAATAAAAATATAGGTTTGACGGTCAAACGAAGATGTTTTTGTATAATTGTTGTATTAAATAATATTTGTGTTTCTTGATGAATTATTATAAATGTTACTTAATTTTTTTTTCAGCTTCATGCTGTATCCCGCACACAGGAAAGTAGGCAGATGTAAGCTAGTGTTAAGACACTTCGTTCCCCACTTTCCGAAAATTTCTGGAGGCATTGCGAGTTGAGTGGCAGAACTCAACGCCGCGCTTTGCTCGACACCAGGGCGAAGAAATGAAAATATAAATGTAAATAAATATTTCATCTCCTCGATTGGGGGTCGAACCCACAACCAGTCGATTTACAGGCACATTTTGTGCCCCTGCGCCACGACTGGCCTCACTTACTTACTTAGTTATATTTTATTTTTTATTGATTTTAGAAGTAAAGATTTACATTTTATTTCCGTATAGCGTAAACGTACTCTACTAGAGGGAACAAAATTTTAAGACACTCAGTTCCTCAAGAACGTATCGGATCCAATTATCGAGACATTGTGTGGCGAGTTTAGAGGCGGAACTCAACACTATACTTCGTTTTGCTAGCAGAATGGTAGAATTAAATAAAATTCAAAACCCAAAAACCCACAATTCAGTCAGACGTTGGATGATTTTAAAATTATTTTTCTATTAATTTTGGACATATATATCTACATAAGATATCTACATAAGATATATATAAAATAAATTAAAAAATGTACTCCGTTAAGTCTTTTTTAAGAATTTGGAACTACATAAATGTATTATATTAGTTTAATTTGCTCGAACGTTTGGACGGTATCCAAAAGGCACGAGAATAAATACAGTGAACAAATTTAATCTGAAATTTCTGTATTTTTTTCTTTTTTGTTCATCTTTAATGATAATTTAATATGCCATATTGTTATTAGATTTCGGCGCAAAGTGAGAAACGGAGTGTCTTAACTCTAGATTTCTTCTTACCCTGCTGCGTGAGGGATACAGCGTGAAACTATTTTTTTTTATATTGTTATCCATGTAAATAGATACATAGTATAAATAAGATTATTCTGTTATTGAGTGCCTAACAGACAAAGAAACTATTAGATTTAGAAAGTTAAAATTTTAAAGATGAACGACTAAAGAAGTAAACCATGTGGTTAAAGAGTGTAGGGTAAGACTAAGACAAAAATTTTACGGATGGGGAAAATAAATAAGATTTTTCATTTAACGTATTAAAGTTCAAGCAAACAAAGTTGCGAGTAGTGAGAGTATTATATTATTTTATAATAATTATATTATAATATTATTATGTATATTAATTTTTAAATAAACATTTTCAGCATTGAGAAACTCTAAACAATCACTTCACTTAGGTATCCTTAAAAATCTTAATTGTAGTTAGTAATTTATCAGTGTATTTGCATAGCAGGATAGATGTTCCAAATCAAGTATTGAGTCTTTGACACGCAATATTTCGAATTTCCCAAATATTGCTCAATCGCACAACCCTCCAAGGGAGTCGAACTCACAATCACTTACAATCAAATTACTGTTCCACAGCGCCACGACGGCCTCGAATTTACATAATTTTTTGGTGCACTTTATAGCATATTTCAACAAAACTACAGAGGCGTCATTAAAAATTTACTCTTTACAACTCTATACTTTAAGTTGATAAATGCAACCGATCCGCTCGACCTCCACTGTGCAAGCACTCACAGTATATTATGTATGTTAATTAAGATTTTTGACCGTGGAGGTAACCACGTATAATTGCACTAAGTTAATTAAAATACTAATTTTATTTTGGTATTTTTGTTTTTTTTTTTAAGTTTCACGCTGTATCCCGCACACGGCAGGGTAGGTAAAGGGAACACCGTGATAAGACTCAGATAAGAATTCTGAAGGTAATGCGTGTTAAGTGGAGGAAGTCAACGCCGCGCTTTGCCTCGACACCAGAGTGAAGAAATGAAAATATTATATATTTAATTCCCTCAAGTAGGAATCGAACCCACAAATTTCTCTTGTCGCGTTCACAGCCACACGCTTCTGCGTCTACGCCACCACTAGCATCTTTTTTTTCTTGTTGAATAAGATAATTCGAGATTTTTTTATATGTGTTCCTTATTATTCATGTTTTATATTGTACCGCCCGCAACTTTTATTTGCGTGAACTAAATTTAATTTCGAAATATCCTGTATTTCTGGCCGTCTTGGCGCAGATGCACAAAAGTTTACGATTATAAATGCAACGATTGTGGATTCGATTTCCACTCAGAGAGGTAAAATATTTAATATTGTCATTTCCTCGCTCTGGTAAAGAGGCAAAGGGCGGCGTTAGGTTCTGTTACTCAACACGCAATGCTTAAAGAATTCGGCGGAGATTGGGAAACATAAGTTGTTTTCCTTGTTATCTTCTTTTAGTGCACACGTACTCTCCAATGAACATTTTGACTTTCGGCGTTCTACGCTGTGTTCTATCCAAGACTCAGTAACGTAACATAATTATATATAAACATATATCGATAAACGTGAAGCAGCTATATAATATTTAAAAAGCAATAACAAAATTTAATATAGGTAAATTGAAGTATCACGAGTGCCATCTTATTTTATATGGGATTCCCGATGTACATGTAGGTGTAATAAAAAATTCAATAAACCATCTAATTTACTTTTGAGAGTGGAATAACTTTACGGTATTTTATATGTATAATGTATAATATATTATTAAAATATTTTTTTTTAATTATTTTATAAATAAGTATTATTAAATTAAATTTATTAAATATTCTTTAATATTACTAAAATTTAATAAAATAATAGTTTAATAATTATTTTTTATTTTTAAGGCCAGTCGTAGCGCAGAGGTATAAGGTGTGACTGTAAAATCGACTGGTTGTGGGTTCGATCCCGACCCTAGGAAATGAAAAAATTATTTACATTTATATTTTCATTTCTTCGCTCTGGTGTCGAGACGAAGCGCGGCATTGATTTCAGCCACTCAACAAGCAATGTCTCCAGAACTTTGCGGGAAATGGGGAACTGAGTATCTTAACACTAGGTTCCCCCTGCTTACCTTGCAGTGTGCGGGATACAGCGTGAAGCTGTTTTTTTTTATTATTACTAGAGGTTGCCGTGGCGCAGGTTCACGACTGTAAGCGTGACAACTGTGGTGAATGATATATATATATATATATAATAATTCTTTAATTTTCCTCACTGTAATCTTAATGGATAACGTGATGTCTTAATACTAGGTTCCCTCTGCCTACACTGCTACGGGAAACAAAATGAAGTATTTATTTTATACATACTTACTAATAGGCAAAAGAAATCTTATGCTGAGACATTCCGTTCACCACTTCCCACTTAAATTGAGATGGGGCAAAGCCCGGTGTTGAGTTCTGTCACTTAACACGCAATGTTCCGAAAGCTGGGCGGGAAGTAAAACTATGTTTCGTCTGTGTATATTTTTATTTGCCAGAAAAAATGAGAAGCTAATTGAGACTTGTTTCTTTCACTAGAGACTATTGGTACATAGGTTTTTTTCTTAAACCAGGTCTCGATTTAATATCATAAATAGTTATGGTTTAGTATATTATATTATTTATACAAAAAAGAAACTTTCACTTTGAATTTAGTATTAATGTTTTATATGTTAAGCTGAATCAGGAATCAGAAATTATTTAGCGAATTCGTCGCCATTCTTGCGTAATATGGCGTTCGGGTTATTCGATTTTCACTTGTTGCTAACATTTATTAAATTTTCATAGCCGGTATGTACCTACGTAACTTTGCAGCGAAACCTATCCTATCCGAAAGTTAAATATTTCTGTTTTATTAATAAAAGTTGAGGCCGTCGTGACGCAGAGGCACGAGCGTAAACGCGAGAATCGTGGCTTTAAATCCCATTTTGGGGAAAAAAAAAATTAATACATCCATTTTTTCGCACTGGTCAAGAGACAAATCGCGGCGTTGAGTGCCGCCACTCAATTTATGACAGAGTTCAGTGGACAATGGGGAACGAAAGTTTCTTAACACTAGATGTGCGGTATACAGCGAGAAGCTGAAAAAAGTAGCGAGAAATAGTAGTAAATATACTCGCATTGAAGAAAATTCTGGAGGATAGTATAAGAAAAGTAAATATTTAGAAAGGTTCTGATTTTTGAAAGAGATGAAGATAGGACGGAATGCAAGATCACTGTAAATAGTAAGATATTAGAACAAGTGCATAAAGTGGTATACTTGGGAAGTATGTTCAGTAGAGATGGAAGATACGAGATGGATGTGGAAAGGCGTATTACTGGCGGTAACAAGATTAACGGAGCCTTAGCTGCATTGATGAGACGGCGAAACGTCAGCACAGCTGCACGTTTGGCCGTACACAATGCAGTTTTGGTACCGACTCTGTTATACGGCAGCGAAACGTGGGCATTATACAGAAGAAGAATGAATTCTTCTTCTGTAATATCCACGTTTCGCTGAAAGATGAATGCTGTGGAGATGCGATCTCTTCGTAGGATATGCGGAGTCAGCTTAGCTGATCGAATCCGCAATGAAGAGGTACACAGAATGGCAGGTACTAGCGAAGATGTCACGGTGAGAATGAAGAAGAAGGTGCTCAGCTGGTTTGGGCACGTCGAACGAATGAGTGATGAAAGAATGGCAAAAAAGCTTTATGATGGAAAAGTGAGTGGTAAGAGAGGTAGGGGGAGACATCGGTTGATCTTCGAAAACAGTATCAAAGATACTGGAGGAAGGTCACGTAAAAAGCATGAGGACCCCCCGAAGGGCATGTATGAAGAGGTTGATGACAGTGGACGAGGCGAAAGAGGTATGTAGAGACCGTAGCGTTTGGCGCTCCGTTCTCTCTGACTACCCCGCAAGGGATAAAGCGTGAAGCTAAGTAAGTAAGTAAGTAAATATTTCATCTCCTCGAGTGGGGATCGAACCCACAACCAGTCGGTTTTAGGTAGTCGGCCTCTAAATAATCATAATAAGATAATCATGCGTGAGTTAATAAATAAAAATAATCCATGTTTCGCAGAATACGAACGCCCCGTACGTACTCCAGAAACTTGGTCCCGGGTTTTTGGGAGGAAAGTTTTTCAATTAAGTGCGTCCCAATCGTCCCGGGGTGAATGTCGTAAATTCTTAAAATACTACATTTTTATTTTCCATTCCAATTTCGAATTTAATGGATGTAGATACTACAGTAGGAATTTTTAATACGCTGTAACTTGGGACGATCAAAAAAAAATTTTTTTTTGATAATTCTTTTGAATGATCGTTTTTTTTTGTTGTTACTTACATTGTTTTGTGTTAAGTTTTAAGGGTGGTGTACAGTTCAAAAAATATAATTGTACTTTTAACCGACTTCGAAAAGGAGATGGTTATTGATTCGGCTGTATGTTTTTTAGTGACACTCGTCTGTCACACAAATATACATGAGGCTTTGATGATTGTGGCGTAGTAAAGATGCCTTTCACGTGTTTTGTCTCTTCTGGCTTACACTGTGAGTTTCACAAAAAGTAAAATAATGTGAGAATTTAAAACAAACAAACAATATTAAGGCCATAGTAGCGACAGTAGTACACTTCTGACTATAGATTCATCCTTACTTGAAGGAATAGATTATTTACATTTCTCTACCTAGGTAAGACATAGCGCGGCGTTACGTTCCGCCACCCAATACGCGATGTCTCGAATTTAGCGGAAAGCCAAACACAGCATAGCATGACGCTAGATTTCTTTGCCCATGCGGGATAAAGCGTGAAACTAAAAAAAAAACAACAATAATTAGACCTACTTAGTTTCATATCTACGATCAATTAAAAGATTATTGAAATAAAACAAACAAACCAACTTTATTTATCTAACTAACAAAAAAAAAACTTTACAATACAATAAAATCAATCCATATATATATACCAATCCATATTTTAAATTTAAAATTTCACCAAAAAAACCTACAATACATAAAAAAATCACAAAATGTGACCTCAAATTCACCCACAAACTCCCCGAAGCTACCTAACAGGTACCTACCTGCCTCTACTCATTTATTTGTAAATACACCGACATCCGAAAAGCTGGTAATTGGATTGACGTGCTATTCATACGACGAATTTATTTCCATACGAAGATTACTCCTCTCGTTATATGAACGCCAACGTTATTGAATTCTGTATGAAACGCTGATATTTTATAATTTTATATTAAAATATTATTGTTTTACATATTATTTTGTGGTTGTGATTTACGGTTGTCTTCTGTTTTAATATATGCATTGGAGTGGAGTGAGAGATCTTTTTTTGGATTGATTTTAAATATTGTTTTTTATTTTGTATAAATGGTTGTAAATTGTAATACATTTCAGTTGAGAGAAATCTCGTTTAGTTTTCTAAGTCTTAAAGGATAGCGATAAAAATTACATCGTCGCTCTAACAGTCTATCAAGCAAAATTCTAAACTAAACAGACTAGCAAACTAACTAATAGTTAAAATATTGCCTTTATATAATGATAATCAATCAATATTCCCTAGAATATTCATAACATAGTAAATTAGTAAAATATAATATTGTAATAAATCCCGTATGTAGCATCTAGCAGCATAGGGAGGGAGAGCATAGTGTTAAGACACTCAGCTTTCCACTTTCCGCCGAATTCTGGTGTCATTGAGTGTTGAGTGGAGGACATCAATACCGTGCTTTACCTCTACACCAGAGCGCTACTGTGGGAATCGAATCCACATCCTGTCGTGTTTAAAGTCACACCCTTGCGCCACGAGTGACCTTCTTCTTTAACAAGATAACCATTATCAGTATATCAAAGTTTGAATAATTCATGTTGAATACCATCTAATTGCTGAATCGTGCTAAATTGTCGGATGAATGCTCTCTAGGCTCTTCAAAGCCCTTTGTACCAGCTTTGAACATATTATTGACCTACTATAGATTATCAACAGATTTGTATTTTGACTCAGGGGCACAGGGGTGTGACTATGACGCGACGGTAGCGGGTTCGATCCCAACTCGACGGAATGAATTGTTAAATCAGCTTCACGCTGTATTCCGCACACAGTAGGGTAGGCAGAGGGAGCGTAGTGCTAAGACACTCCGTTCCCTATTTTTGAACGAATTATTTATTATTTATTTATTAATAATTTTATTCATTTTCTCTGGAACCAAAGCAAAATAACCCCACCGGCACTGGTAGAAAATATCATAGAAATGAATTTACGGGCTGGCACTAGTGTATTTATATATATCTATAGAAAAGGATTTAAATCCACTTCAATTCTTATTACGAACAAGTATGTTCAATTTTACATAACAAGGTTGATTAAAATCAATGATTGCTGATTGGATAAATTAAATAATATTTAATGTAGTTAATCTTCTTGTATTTCCTGATATACAGACAGATCAGACTGCAGAGTTAAAAGAGAGAGAGAGAGAGTCGGTAGACTGTAGTCTTTATTAATTACCAATATAATATGGGACACCAGCTGACAATATCCAGCACATAGCAGAGTAGGCAGAGGGAACCTGGGACTTTTTTTATGAGAAAAGAACAGAACTCAACGTCGCGCTTTGCCTCCCTACCATTGCGAAGAGAATGTGTGGAATGAGTGAAACGAAAAAAAGAGGAATCGAACCCACAACAGCACAGCACCTCTAAACATACGCTTCTGCCACTGCGCCACAATTGGCCTCTAATAATTAAATTGAAATATACCAATAAAATTAAACTCCATATAATTTTATATAATACAGATACATAATAAAAATGTACTTGTTGCGAACAGTTGGGTTAATTTTAATTTATTATTTCAGCACACCGACCTAAGTTCACAGAATGATTTGTTTCCACTATACTGTGTGAATATTTAATGATACATACATGGATGTTACATGAGGGCTATCTGAGATATTCTTATAATAATATTAGAATATATTTTATTAATAAGAAAAGGTGTATTTTTTTATTTTTATTATGGTTGTTATTATTTTTAAATCGTGTTAGCTTCATGATTCAAAAATTGAAATAAAATAAAAAATCAATACTTGAAAATGATAATAATTATTATACCAATTCCATTTTCTGCTTTCTACCTGAATTTGACACAGGATGCGTAATTGAGTGACGCAACTCAACACCGTGCAGTGTCTTATCAGACAGAGCGGAAATGAGGAACTCATTAATTTCTCTCATAGTAAATTGAGCACCTAACCACCATGTTTATATTTAACTTGACGCTTTATCCCTAGCGGAGTAGTCAGAGTTAAATATTAAATATTTTTTATTGAATACCACTCAACACGCATTGCTCCCAGAATTCGACGGGAAAAAGGGAACGGAGTGTTTTAACACTAAGTTCCCTCTACCTACCCTTCTACGTGCGTGATACCGCGTGAAGCTAATAATAATTAAATATTAAAACAAAGAATATATTTACATAATTCACATTTTAGAATACCAGTAAATCCGGAAAACAATTTTCCCTATCGGTCATAGTAATAGCTTTGCTAAAATTGGTAGAATTGGAAAAAAAAATCTATTCAGTCGTATTACGCTCAGTCACGCTGACACGGCGCAATAAGTTGTAGTCAACAGCCGGCCGTGTGGAATGAGTGAAATGCCGATAGAATTTTTTACCTTATTGGGGTTATTATATTTTAGTATTATATAGCTTCACGCTGTATCCCGCATGTAGCAGGATAGGTAGAGGGAGAAGCTAGTGTTTAGCTGTACTAGCACTAAACACTAGCTTCTGTGTCTGTACACTCTTCACTTTTAGCCGAATTTTACAAAGTATTGCGTGTTTAACGTCGTGGTTTTGTCTTGGTGCAAGAACAAGGAAATGAAAATATTAATAAATAATAATGTATTTTTCCGAGTGGGGTTCGAACCCACTATAGCTGAGTTACAGTCACACCAGTACAAGCCGTTGGGGGCGACTGTAAACGTGACCTACTGTGTGCGTGATACAGCGTGAAGCTATGAAAAAAAAAACAAACCAAAAAAAATATGAAAGTAATATCAACAATAAAAACCCAACCTTACCTAATTCCTTTTATGAAACGACACGTATCCAAAAAAAAAGCCGAAACCAAATCCAATTAACCAATCCTCATATAAACTAACAACATAATATTAAAAGCGTCGCGCACTCACACTTTTGCGTCTAAAATGTAGCATATTTTTCAACTTCATCGCGCTAACAAGTACGTAAATAACTAACAAGTTAATATTTTAACAACATTTTAGCCCCCAGTATGGATACAATGAATTCTAAATTAACCTTTAAACAGTCTTGTTAAAAGGAAAGAGATAGAAAATCAATTTTCTACTTTACATTGTGCTGTGATGTAATTGGCTAATTTGTTCCAGGCTTCTACCACAGCCTATTAATAAAAATGGCAATTGATTAAAATTTATAATTATTACGTATTATCTTTAATAAGAATAATGTTTTTACATTACTAGTATAAAATATTATAATAATATTGTGTTAAGCATTGTGACTCTAAGCACTATAGATTGTGGGTTTGATTCCCAATTTAGAAATGAAATATTTAATATTTTCATTTCTTCGCTCTTGTGTCGACGCAATAAGCGCGACAGATGTGAGTTTGATTGCCACTTGAGGAAATGAAATATTACTCTCAGACTTAAATAATTAATAAACTTCTGAAAACAGTTCATTTTATATAGTTTGTTTATGTAGCTACTTATGAATTCTATAATATTCATTAACAAAATGTTAATTATATTTATTTTTGGGGTTCCGTATCCCAAAATAAAAAACCGGAACCCTTAGTTTACCTTAACCTTAATCACTGTGTTGTCCGTCTATCTGTTTGTCTCAGGATCACATGAAGTATCGTCTCCTAGAGGACAGTAAAAATTAAGCTTTTCAATCAAAATATACGAGCATTTATACATCGTTTTCGTTGCATTTTGTATGAAATTCGTCGCTTAATTAAGACCTATGGGATAGTTCTCATTAACCTGCAATTTTGAAGAAAGAACATATAATTAAAATATAAGAGAGAATCCGAGAAATTAAAATTAAATGAGATGTTACAGAAAACCCTATATAAACACCCTATATAATTTTTATATCCATATCACCAGTCACTAGATAATGCACTGGATTGGGACCCATTAGTGCTTATTAGTGAGACGTACCGTGACTAATCGTTCTAATAGGCGTTTAGTTACACGTATAACACTGCGGTTACTGTGTTTCATGCTGCTTGAATCTGTTATACGCTGTTGGACATTCTATGGAAAAAGTTATGTGAGAGCTTTCTATTTGATATTTTGTAGTATATTTTATGAAAAAATTATAGGGTTTTTTTTTTTGTTTTGGGATTTTGTTTTTAATTTAATATTTTGGAGCAATTAAAAAATTATAGGAGTATCTCTTTCGATTCGTATTTTTTATCAGAGCAGTTCGATTTTGACAATTCTTTTATATTAAGTTAGCTGCACACCAAAAGTGATGCTCTTATAAGTTTTGAAAAACAAAATCCAATCCAATAAGTAGTAGTAAGTGTAAGAAAGCAAGAGATGGTTGAATCTGATGGTTGATTTTACAGTATTGTCACTGATATTTTTTAATAGAAATGTTTATTTTTGCAGCGTTTGTTTGATAGGATATATCTAAAAGTAAGTCCTATATAATAAATTATATTAGAAATAAAAATTCCAACTCTAAAGGCAAAATTCTCATATGGGCAAGAGAGAGCAAATACAGAGAAGTGTTGAGTCTCTTCTTTTCTTCTAATAAAAACGATTCATTCCCCCAAGTTGAGACAAACCCGCAACCACCGCGTTCCTATATTCCGATGACCTTAAATCTATAAAAATACATGCACAAATCAAATCTGCAACCACCGTATTCTCAACCAGTAACCTTTGAACGCTACGTTACATTTTTATACGTTCCATTAAAACAGTGACCGCAACCAATACGAATGTCAAACGTTCGTATATTTATTAGAAACGTATAAAACTAGTATTTTCAATCTCGCTGCGGTCGAAACAGACTGAATGAAACGGTCGTTCTCAATTTGCATGGCGGTTGTATGTGTCATCGTTGTGTGGAGCAGTCGGGGCGGTTGTAGCTACTAGATTTAGTTTTGGTTAGATATTTATTATTTTGATATGTTTATTATGTATATATAGATCATTTCATATATTTTAATCGATCGATCGATCCCCACTCGAGGAGATGAAATATTTACTTAAATTTATATTTCCATTTCTTCGCTCTGATGTCGAGGGTAAGCGCGGCGTTAAGTTCTGCCACTCATCACCCAATGCCTCCAGAATTCGACGAAAAAGTGGGAAACGGAGTGTCTTATCACTAGATTCCCTCTGCCTACCCTGCTGTGTGCGGGATATAGCGTGAAGCTAATTTAATTATTATTTTTTATTAGTTAATTTTGCATGAAGCTTAGTGTGTATATTATGTAGTGTGTTAATGAAGATCTAATACGATTTGTAACTACAAGGGGAGGGTCTTATAGGAGTAGGTCATGCAATTATCTCATTAGTTTGTGTTATTATAAACTTGCTTTACGGACGGTAGGTTTTATTGTACATTCATATATCTATGTATAATATATACATAAATTTTTGGCAGCAATTTTTCACTGAGGCTTGATATCTAGTTACGCCACTCAACACCCAATGCCTTAACACTAGGTTCCACAGAGTGTCTTAACACTATCTTCCTTCTACCATGTTATCAGAAGAATATGATGTGAAAAAAATGCCTAATTACTTATTTTATGTTCCTTACAAAATACGATAATGTATAAACATATTTTTTACAAAATAGTCGTTACAAGTTGGCTAAGCGCGGCGTTGAGCTCTGCCACTCAACACGCAATGCCTCCAGAATACGGCGGAAAGTGGGGAACGGAGTGTCTTAGCACTAGGTTCCCTCTGCCTACCCTGCTGTGTGCGGGATACAGCGTGAAGCTGATTTTAGTCGTTACAAAAAATCTCATCTATTCTCGTTTCTAATACAAAACAAAAAATACTGCATAATAAATAATTCAAATAGCCAATTTAAAAATACCGAGCAACTAACACTTAAAACACAATATCTGTCCTACAAATCCATCTCTGCCAGTCCAAGACCCGAGTGGAAATTACCAAGAAATTTTCAATTTAAAAATGCTGAAATTCCAAAGTAAACAAAGTGTACTACATTTGTTAAATGGACGGAAAGACTAAATGAAAATGTTTTATCTTAGATACACATATATATATATATATATATATATATATATATATATATATATATATATATATATATATATATATATATATATATATATATATATATATATATATATATATAAGCTTCACGCATTTTTTCGCATAACAGGGTGGGGAGAGAGTACCTAATATTATAATATTCCGTTCCCCAATTTCCTCTCAACTTACGTGTCATTGAGTTTCTTTTTTGAGTTGAGTCTTTTTTTTACCATACAAATCTCCTTCGTGTATTCTCCATATAACGTGACATTGGCGATGTGATGGGTGCTCAACTGGCACGCTCGAAGCGCCATAAATATAAAGAACTGAACTGAGTGTTAAGTAGCGGAATTCAACGTTGCGATTCGTCTACCACAGTATAGATATATCCTTGAGTAGTGTAGAGACTAAGAAACGATTTTAAAAATTCCTACGATAATGGACAAAAAAAGTTACGTTGTTTGGTCTTGCAAAAGAAGGTTCGGGAAGCCACTTGTCTGCTTAAAATATTTTTTTTCAGCTTCACGCTGTATCTCGCACACTGCAGGGGCAGGGGAAATCTAGTGTTAAGACACTCCGTTCTCCACTTTCTGCCGAATTATGGATATAATATAATTGGGCTTAAAATAATGATGATAGTTTTTTTCAGTAATGTTGTATTATACATTTTATTGATTTTGTGGACAAATATAGAACTGTCATAAATATCAATTAACAATTACTGATTACAATCTTCTTCCTCCTGGCATTAATGGTCCCGGTGTTTGCAAGGGCCTGCCTTTCTGCTCAACCTATTCCACTATGCACGGTCTTGAGCATCCTCGGTAGTTAGACCATTGGCTCTCATGTCCTGCAACACGATATCCAACTAGCGCTTTCTTGAAAGTTCTGGAGTGAGTCCAGAGACGGACGTAACCAAATCTATGATAAAAATAAACACAGTCTCATTGACACTAAAATAGATGAATAATGTGTTCTTATTATCATTTCATTTATATTTATATAGCTTAACCCCTACATATTGTATTGAGTATATCACAAACCCATAATCCACGAATTCACGAAAAGCTCCACACAGTACCAAAGTGGACTATATCCAAACGATTCTTTAGTCCCATCCGGGACTTAGAAATCACGTATGTGGCTCCTCAATGGCATTTACAAACTGACAATTTGTAGGAAATTTGCGTACTGGTTTCTACTATGTTATGTCTGAATTGATTTAGCGGTAGCCCAATGAAGGCTGGAGTCAATATTGAAAGCTAAATTTACCACAAATATTTCTGGCAAATGACAGCCGTGCTGTATTGTGACTTAAGTTCGATTTGAGCTATTTGTATTTATCACATCAGTGATTGCTGTGTCTTTATATAATTTCACACTACAAGATCTTGGGATGTCTAGTTTATTAAATAAAATTTAAAGATGCTGTTTTTAAGGTCGTCGTGGAGCAGGTACACAAGCATGTGACGGTAAACGTAAAGGTTGTGAGTTCGATGCCGATTAGAAAAAATGAAATATTTAACGTTACGTTTTCTCGCTCTGGTAACAAGGCACGGCTTTGAGCTCCGCTGCTCAACACGCAATGCCTACGGAGTTTGGCGGAAAGTGGATATAATAGAAGCTAATAGTAATAGGAACGGAGTGTCATAACATAAAGTTCCTTGGTTCCCTCCCTGTTTACTCTGCTATGTAGGGCGTACAGCGTGAAATTAAAAAAAATCTGTTTTTAAATGAAACTCTTAAACTGGATTAACCGCATGTATTTAACCTTATTTATTAAATATTTTCTGAAATCTGACGTTCCAAACACTTTGCAGTAGCTCGTGGTCACAGCTAGACTGAGGTGGCATTCCTCGAAATATTTAATACTAAATGTGAACACACGATTAAACCGGTTTAAAAGTTTAAATTAAAGTGCGTTTAAATTTTGAAAACCAAAACCAAAAATATTATTATTTAAACTAGTATAAATTATTTTCAGTAACAATCTTAAATCTTTACTTAATACTTAAAAAATAAACTTACAGATTGATAGAATAATATGATAGAAACTCTTTCGCTTTTGCACTTTGAAATTTTACTACAAAATGTTTATCAAAATAAGAAAAACCGTGCTTTATTAATCGTAATGGGTGCCTAAACCATAATATTTTACGATATGGTGTTAGAGAATTAGATGTAAATTGGCAGTCTGGCCTCTCTGATAGCAGGCGTAGAGGGGATTACCCGTGCATGCTTTAGTTAGCCAAAGTGATTAATTTGTACCAGTTTTCGAGTAAAACAAAACTTCATAATTTTGTAATTTAAGCTTGAATTTTGATAAAAATTTGTATATTATGCGTTGAGATGATGAATAGTGTGTGTTTTTTACTGTATGTACATATATTTTTTGTGTGAGCATATTTTAAGTTGTAATTATATTTTAATTTAATTTTTTATAGGCCAGTCGTGGCGCAGCGGCACAAAGTGTGACTGTAAAACCGACTGGTTGTGGGTTCGATCCCCACTCGAGGAGATGAAATATTTACTTAAATTTATATTTCCATTTTTTCGCTATGGTGTCGAGGCTAAGCGCGGCGTTGAGTTCTGCCACACGCAATGCCTCCAGAATTCGGCAGAAAGATGGGAACGGAGTGTCTTAACACTGGGTTCCCTCTGCCTACCCTGCTGTGTGCGGGATACAGCGTGAAGCTGTTAAAAAATATATATTTTTGAATTTTACCTATTGGTCATATATATCAAAAAAGAGAGGAAGAGACAAGTGCTAAAACATACAGCAGGGTAGATAGCAGCGGGAGTCTAGTGTTAGAATATTCTGTTATCCACACATCGACTAATTATCGAGACATAACGTTGAGTGGCCGGACTCAACGCCGCATTTTTAAGAACGTAAGTATGTTTTAAATTGTAACTTAAGAATCTAAATAAAAAAATATAATACATTTAATATAATATATTGTATTTTTTGTTAAACGTATAGTTTTAATCTGTAAATTTCCCCAAAATATCTACACATTTTGCCCATTTTACTATGATATTCCATTAATTTATTTCCCCAAGGCCCTATAAGGCTGGCCATCAACTAGCTGTCAGATCTAAGTTTCCCTTATTTGTTTACTTATCCGAATGATATAAAAGCGGTGTACCGTGCAATCCCGTTCGTAGTATATTAAATATAACTAGAAATACTGCTATAATATTGGAAGGAAAACTGTCTATTTAATTGAGTCATGTCAAATATATCAGTTAATATAGGTTTATGTATAGGCGAGTCGAAAATGTAATCAAATATGTTTCATATTAAATTTATATTTCCGTTGCTTCGCTCTGCCTGCAGAAGTGGGGAACGGAATGTTTTAACACTAAGTTCCCTCTGCCTACCTTGCTCTGTGCGGGATACAGCGTGAAGCGTGATTTTTAATATATACATATATATTTTTATATTTTTATCTGACTGTATATTTGGATTCCGTTATTCAACAGCAATCAGTATTTTAAGATTTAACGAGTAGGATGGAATATTTCTTCTATTTTAACGTTTAAACGTTTGTAAAAATGCAGAAATAAGAAATAAAATTATTTAAAAAACCGATAAGGTGAAATTCGGACCTCTTGATTCAGAAATGTAAGTACGATTTATAAGAGTTGACAAATTTATGCTTGCGCGCTATATGGACTCATTTTGGATGACATGAAACTACAAAAACAACTTTGTAATGATTTGATTGGTGATTTTTTCTATGAAATACCTATATTTTCACTTTTAAGACTTTTTCCTTTATTTTTATAGTAACTTTGAAATTTATGTTGTAAATTTAGAAGCTTGATTTTTTCTATTTCGAGGGACTTATAAATTAAATATTTGATGCTAATTTCAGCTTGACACCTCCATGCGATCCCGAAATTAATGATCTTGACTTGACTTGATGGACAAACGGACAACAAAGTGAGCTTATTAGGTATCCATTTTTACCTTTTGAGCTCAGCAAATTCTAAAAATAAAATACTGTAAATTTTTAAATTCTAATAACATTTCAACGACTTCAAAGTATTTAAGTTTGTATTTTTTATTATAACAGCCCTTACAAGAGCTCCTCGTATACGATATTCCCAATTACACACTCCTTTATAAAATATTTCTCAAAAAAAGTTCGTGTATTTACTGCTTTTAATCTATATTGTACTGTAAGCGCGACAAGGTGTGAGTTCGATTCCCGTTGGAGGAAATTAAATAATAAATATTTTCATTTCCTTTCTTTGGTAACGAGGCAAAGCGTGAAGTTCCGCCACTTAACGAAAAAAATCGGCGGAGAGTGGGGAAGCATCTTAATGGGAACGGAATGTTTTCACACCCGATATATCTTTTTATTATACTTTATATGATAAAGTTTTTTAAGCTTCTAGAGATACCCGGGTAGGTAGAGGGAACCTAGTGTTAAGACACTCCGTTCCCCACTTTCCGCCGAGTTCTGGAAGCATTGCGTGTTGAGTGGTAGAACTCAACACCGCGCTTTATTTACCTCGACACCCAAGCAAAGAAATTAAAATATAAATGTAAAAAATATATTATGAGATCTAAATTACAATAATTTTATCATTTCTCCACTGGTTACATAAATTCCGTAAGCTAAAGCGAAAGATACATCGTATCGTAATACGCTAACCCTTAAAAGGTTTAAGTGACAGAGGTTGCACCTGGGTCTAGGACCGAAGCTTAAGTAGGTTGAGTGATAATTTATTACACGCTTTTTGCGGTTTTTTTTTCTGGATTATAATGGAAACAAATATTTCTTAAAATATAATATTTTTATTTTCGGTTTTGTTAAATCGGTTTTTAAATAATATATATAATGTTTATTTTGATATTCTTAAGCTTAATCTTTCGAAACTCTTCCGCTATTTCCTTCCCTTGTGTTTCTTTGAATGTGTGTGAATTAGGTGTTAGGACACTGTTTTCCCAGTTTTCGCGACACCTAGTGCGTTGAGTGACGGAATTCAACGCCGTGTTTTGTCTTCAAGAGCGAAAAAAAATAAAATAATTAATATTTTCTTCTTATGTACAATCACATATGACTTAGACTTAGATATTAAAATGGACATAAATAATACTTACCAGCCCCAAAATATACTCTTAATAAACGGCAACATAACACAAATGAAAAAAAAACAACACATTTCAAATTAAATTCATTAACAGTACGAACGCGCGAAACAAACTCAACTTCATGAAAATTCCTTTATCCCAAACAATAACCATATGTCATTACACGAACAACCCAAACATTTTTGCCATTACCGTTGCCAGCCACGCGTGACACGTTGGCCAAACTCATTTCGGCATATGCTTGCAAATAGTTACGTCGCGGCCATAACATCGGCATTCGGAAACATGCTCCCAGTTTAGTAGGTTTGTTCAGAATTTCAATTTGAAATGTACCGCTTTTGCCACGTTCCAGTATATACGGAGGCCGGTCGAGGAGTAGGGGCAGAAAGTGTGAGTTTAAACGCGACTGCTTGTGGGTTTGATCACCATTTGAGAAAATGAAATATTTATTTATGGCAAAGGATCCAGGATTCGGCGATAAATGGGGAACAGAGTGTCTTAGCACCAGGTTCCCTTTACTTAGCCTGCTATGTGCGGGATACAGCGTGAAGCTGATTTATTTAATTATTTTATTCAGTATATCCTAATACCTACTTATCATGAGAAGTTTCAGTCCAAATCTAAAGTAGAATTTCTATTTAGTTTAGACAGTTTAGCTCAGCTCGTGCTACTTAGTTCACTTTTTTCCTTAAAAATCCCTCTTTCTAATGTATTTTTGTTTTTAATTTAATGTAACGAGATACCCGCCGCCATTTACCAACGCTGGAACTTAGGCCGTTTGTTGGCCGTAAAACAAAATGTTTTAAAGAAAAGGTTGAATGTCCGTCGAGCTTAAGAAGTTTCTTTTATGTAAAACGAGCTAAGTTTAATATAGACTAAATGATCATCAGATTAAACTGTTTCTCCAAATTAAATATAATCAGAAATGTTATAAAATATTTCGGAGGATCTGTTCTGTGGCAAGTTTCATAAATTTTGATGTAATTTTCCGTAAGATTGTACGAGAAACCAAGATTACCCTTGTCAATACAATCGGGACAATATAATTAATAGCTAGATGTTCACTGTGATTGAGGCTTACCCTTAGCGACAGATTTGTGTCTAGAAAATGGTATATTCAATTAATAATTTGACAGCCCAAATAGTTTCTATAATTATTTTAAATTATAGTGGGTTCAGTTTCAATAATATTTATACTGTTGTTGAATATACGAGGCAGTTATGACGTAAGGGGACAGCGTCTGACTGTGAACATGATATGATTGTGGGTTTGATCTGGTAGACAGCGTGCGGCGTTGAGTTCCGCCTCGCAACGCCATATTTCATAATTTTTATCGTTACTCTTATAAGCGAAATCAAAGTGTCCATTTGACTTCCACGATTTCATTTCCACTTTCTGAAATTAAAACGATGTTGATTCAATGCGAAAGACCTTTGACTATTCAATTTCCTCTCAGGTTAGGCACAACTAATTAAGCACTTCCGTCTCGTCTAGATAGACAGACAGTAAACCTAATTAAAGTAGTTAATGGGAACTCGAGACTGATGTCCTTATTTCGAATAACCCTTTTCTTTTGTAAATTTCAAAAGCCTTCTGTGGTCTGCTAAAGTGCTTGCAAGTGATTCTTGTATTTTCTAGCATTTTGATTTGTTAATGTGGCTTTGTTTTGATTTATATAATGATACGATATTTAAGTAATAAATTTCTTATAATAATCTAAATATAATAATTCGTATTATATCCATTGCTAAAATATTATGTGTTTTTGTGGACTTCGAAAAGGCATTTGACAGAGTTATGAGAACGAAATTATGGTATATACTACTCCGGTACAATGTGAGCGGATCCTTGCTGCAGACTGTAAAGTATCTTTACAGAGAACATGTCGCTTTGATTTGATATCCTATCAGACAAGGATGCGCCATGTCAGCTTCGTTGTTCAATTCATATTTGGTTAGTTGTCTCCAAGGAGTGAAACAAAGTGATATGGGAGTGAAAGTAGATGACATGAATGTGAATTGCCTGCTGTACGCAGATGATGCAGTGCTCATTGTATCAACAGAATGCGAGTTTCAGGCATTAGTCACCACTCTGAAAGAAGTATATGGAAATAATGGTCTAAGTTTGAATACAAGTAAGACAGAGGTTCTGGTATTTGAAAGTAGGATAGGTTCAAAATCAGTGTACATGGTAAGATATTAGAACAAGCGAATGAAGTGGTGAAATTTTTGAAGTATGTTTATTAGAGATTTAAGACAGGAAGTGAATACGGATAGGCGTATTGCTGCCAGTGACCGGGCTAATAGTGCCATACTTGCCTTAATGAGAAGACGAACGGTCAGCATAGCTACACGGTAAACATGCAGCTGTGCGGACGTTTCTCCATACACAATGCAGTGTTGGCCGATGCTGTTACACGGCAGCGAAGCGTAGGTATTGCAGAAGAAGAATGCAAGAAAGATAAATGATAAAGCAGTGGAGATGTGGTATTTTCGTATAAGAGAGATATACAGAATGGCAGATATTAGCGAGAATGTCACGGTAAGAATGATGAAGAACGTGCTCAGATGGTTTTATCGAAAATCACAGTTGAAGATTAAGCGGTAACAGAAGTAGGGAGAGACCTCAGTTGACCTTCGAAAGTACAATATCAAAGATACAGGAGGAAGGTCACGTAAAAATCATAAGGACCCCCCGGAGGGCATGTATGAAGAGGTTTTGACAGTGGGCGAGGCGAAAAAGGTATGCAGAGACCGTTGTTTTTGGCGCTCCATTCCCTCAGACTACCCCGCTAGGGGTACAGCGTGAAGTGAATTTAAGTTAAATTTTAAGTATCCATTTCTTTTCGTAGTCAATAATAATATTTTTATATTAATAATAATATATTTGTACTGTTTAGAAAAATCAATTTTAAAATCATACAAAATGCAAATCAAATATCCAGATTATTATAAAGAAATATGAATCCACGACAGTTCAGCAATAACATTTATCCAGGTATCATTCAAGTCGTATAAATTGAAAGCCGGTGATTCCAGCGGCCGGGACACGGTCGGTACGCCGTTGATACGCTGAACGGGAAATCGGTATTTCCTACGATATTGTTTGTGGTTCGAATTGTAAGCGTGAGCGGTTTAACATTTTTAATATATTCATAGTATTCATTTATTTTATGTAATTATTTATGTGTTTATTAATATTATTGATTTATGGGATTATTATTTCTTATTAAATTATTTTAAATGAAACTTTTTGACCGGATCAATCGTACATTTTTGTATTATGTTCTAATCTTTGTGTGTTGTTTTAGACGGAAAAAAAATATTGAAAAAAAGGGAATCGAGAAAGATTTAGATAGAGATTTTACGTGTCGGATAGTGGAACTCAGTGCCGCGTTTTGTTTTGTTGTTTTGTTGACAAAACCGTTGTGTGTCGTCTCATCTGTAATTATGTACTTAATATTTTTTCCCTTTTTTTAACTTATTAATAAAAAAGACACCAATGATTTTAGAATTTTATATTATACAATAAATGTATAAACTTTACTGCACTATCGCCATGACTTACTTCTTGGATCTATCGGAATGCTAACCGAGACTATGTTATTTGAAACTTCGTCAATGCTTAACCGCAATTCAATAGCCAATAATATCCCTCTTCGGTTGTTTTGCGTTTGGCGGTTTAATATTTAATATGTATACTATTCCAGGTATTCAACTCATAGTAGCTGACTGAAATTGAATACAGATGTTATTATACAAATTTATGAAATTATTAGTTTCTAATAATTTTATATAAAGTTATTTTGAACTTTATTAAGAAATTCGGCAGAAAGTGGGGAACGGAGTGTCTTAACACTAGGTTCCCCTGCTGTGTGCGGGATAGCGTGAAGCTAAAACTAACTTTAGTCGTGGCATCGAGGTAAAAGCGTGCGACTGTAAGCACTACAGTTTGTAGGTTCGACTCCTACTCGAGGAAATGAAATATATAATATTTTCAATTGGTTATTTTTCATTACTCTTTCTTCCAGTTGGTTTTTTTTTTTTATTTTAGTTATTTTTATATATTTTTTGTATTGTAAAATTTTAGATTTAGAGAAAAAAATAACATATTTCGTATTTTAATTTTGGAAACATTAGATGAAGCTCAACGAGTAAAATAAACAAAACTACTTTACACCAAAATACTGACTAGCAATTTCACTATATATAATGAGAAAATTATAATGTAAAGCTCAGAAATTTCCTTATTCATATATTTTATATCTCTTTTTCTCTTATTTTGTTAAAATTTTAGCCTTGCCTTTTAAATACAGCTTTTTAATATTTAAACATATTTATACAAAAAAATATTTCAGAACTATTCACTCTGTACTTTGCAGAAGATAATAAGGTGTAAAAATATACATACAAATCCTATATGTTCTTTTATAACTCGAAATATGAAATGAAAGAATCTTTTATATACATATTTTAAATAAAACTATTTTAACCGGATTAATCGCGTATATTTTGTATGTTTATACATTTTTGGAAACCCATTTGGGTTTTTTGGGTTTCCAAAAATGTATAAACATACAAAATATACGCGATTAATCCGGTTAAAATAGTTTTATTTAAAATGTGTAATAATCGTGAAAATCAAAGAACTTTTATATACATCTTTTATTTTAGTTTTATTATAATTCTTAAAGTTACGTTACGTTCCTTTCCTAATATGAGAAGTATTAAAGCATTTATGTTTACTATATGTGTCTGAATGTATCTTCACTAAATAGTACAGTTTTATTTAGTTTGAAGCACAAGCGTCTGTAAACATAACAGGTGGTGAGAAAATTAAATTAAATTAAAGTGTTAAGACACTCTTTTCACATTATGAGAACTTCACTTTTCGCCGAATTTTAAAGGCATTGCATTTTCAATGGCGAAACTCAACGTCGCTCTTTGCCTCGTTATCCAAGCAAAAAAAATGAAAACATTAAAATCAGCTTCACGCTGTATCCCGTACACAGCAAGGTAGACAGAGGGAACTTAGTGTTAAGATACTCCGCTTATCACTTTTCGCCGAATTCTGGAGGCTTTGCATTCAGAGTGACGGAAGTAAACGCCGCACTTTGCCTCGATGCCAGAGCGAAGAAATGGAAATATAAATCTTAACAAATATTTCATTTTCTCGAGTGGGGATCCAACCTACAACCATCGCGTCTACAGTTCTTCATTTGTGCCACGACGACCTACGTATATCCCTTATATTAACAAAAATATAATTTTATAATCGAATCGTGATACGTGCTTATTAGGTATTCTACCTTTATTCCCGCCTGGGCCTCTGAGATAGTAGAATTATATGTATATAAGATTTTTGTTTACCCAGGCTCGTTGATAGGTTGTAATAACCGAGTTTTTAAGTGATTTTAAGGAACAAAGAGTGCCGGTTCTTTTATGGCTGTAGGATGTTCTGTGCGTTTATCTTAAAACGTTTTTAGTCTTACTCAAAACTGTTAATAATTATTCAGATGATTTTAGGTTAGACTTGTATATTATTATTGTATATTAGGGGCCAGTCGTGACGGCGGCCTTAAGTTTGACCACTTTACATGCAATGCCTCCAGAATTCGACGGAAATTAGATATCGAAAGTGTCTTGAAACTATGTTCACCATTCTTTCCGTGTTCGTTCCGTAGCCTACTAGGGAAGCTAGAGGAGACCACCACCGTAACCACTGACCAGCAGCGTAAAGCCAAAATAAACTTAAAAATGTGTGTTAAAAAACGACTGAGTGCTAAAAAGATGTTGGTTTGATTCTCTCTGCTCTTCTGATTCTGCTATATGCAGTATAAGGGGAGAAGTTAAAACAGATATATAGTAGAAATTCAAGACAAAATTATAAAACGGCGTCAAGTAATAATGTTTTAAGAAAGTTTCGAGAAGCATACGCTTTATGAATTCGCATATTTTAAATTAAATTATTTCAATTCTACATCATCTAAAATTTAGTAAACTGTAACTGTTTTGACATAAGTAAAGCAAACTTTCCGTATGTTAAATGAAAATTTTAAGTACAGTTTCGTCTGCCCCGCTGTTCCTACTCCTAGACCGTCTCTAGTTGAAGGTCCCGGGAACTGAAGATCCATGTACCTCGATTGGGGCTTGTGCATAGAAAACATATCATCATCATCATCATCATCATAATATCTGTTTTAGATGCTTACTGTTAGACCTAAGCCTTGTTCAAGGATCTCTACGATAATTGATATTGCGCTGCTCGCATCCAGATGTATCTTAGTAAATATATTTTTTTACCACAAAACACAGAGGTTTTTCCTTTTAACTTCCACTGAATTTTACTTGAAAACAGTGTAAAGTAAATACGATGTTAGTTTTTAAGCCCAAGCCTACATGAAGCTTAGAAGAATCTTAATAGTCACCAATGACCGCTAAGCAAAAGTGCTTTAGCCAAAGAACTAGGCCAAAGTCGTCAAAGAGCTGGTGGCGAAATTTCAACTTAAATATTTTACGTTTTAAGTTACAACCATGTTGAATACATTAGAACGTTCTCTTACGCATTTTCACTTAAAACTTAGATTAATATAAAATTAGGCTGTAAAATTAACGTGGCAAATTTTACTATGTGTTTCTAGCTTTAAAATGTTTTAAAGTATTTTAGGTTGAATGTTTATGATATTTTGTTGTCTTTTGTTGTTTTAATAGGGTTCAAGTTACAGCTGTTTTGACCATTTACTGAAGCTACTATTAAGATACTTAATTCTTCATTTTCACCAAATTTTCGAGACATTTGTGTCGAGTGGCAAAACTTAACACCGCGTTGTGTCCACTATATCTTCAGTCTACTTTAACTCACAGTCATTTCGAGATTTTTTTGCTAAGAATAAGTAGTAAAATCAAGATAAACGAACGTACAGGTCACCTGATGGTTATTACCGCCGCCCACGACCCCATGTAAACACCGTGTTTAACCATGTTTATGAATATTTTCTCCCAAAATTTGTAAAATATTTTACTTTCTCTTAAATAAACTAAAATTTTAAGCACGCCACGTCGCGGAGGAAACTGTCTTTTAAACTAGAATTTGCATTTCAATTTAAAATATTTTTATAGCGTAATTTTATTTAGATGAGACTGTGATAATAATATAATATTTTATATTTTCTACTTTTCTTACTAGTGGCCGTTCGAAACTTCGTTTGAGTGAAGTATAAAAGGTAAAATTCTATCTTTTTATCATCTTGTAGGAAATTTCAGAAATTTTCACGAAATTTCAGCGTTCTACGCCGCTTAGTTCCTGCTGTGCGTCGTCTCTCAATCAGTCGACTGATGATGACAGACAACGCACAACATCGAATGAATATTAACAGTTATGGCGCAGGGACACTAGCATCATACTGCAAACGCAACAGATTGGGTTTTGAAACCACTCGAGGAATGAAGTAACGAGATAAAGCGCGGCGTTGAGTTCCGCCTCTCAACATGCAATACTTACATAATTTGGCGGAAAATGAGAAACGGAGGTGTCTTAATAGGAAAAGAGTGTCTTAATACTAGGTTCTTAGGTTCCTACTGCCCGCATATATAAAAAACAAAAAAAAATCATTTCACGCAATAAATTAATAGCGTCAGATGCAACTTAAAGGAAGTCCTACCATACAATATAATAAACGTTTATTAGATATTTAGCAAAAACTTAACCAATCTTACTTTTCCAATTAGGAACCAAATTTTGGGGGAACCAAAATATGGCTGAAAAATGAATCGCAGGCACAATACGAGTACGTCTTTGACACGCGACGTTAAAAGTTAGTCAACTTTTAAGTTAAGTCATTTATGTTATGGAGAATGGAATTTTATCATCGTGCTTAATTAAAAAAGTTGTTGCTTTCGAAAATATCTGACATGTTTGATTAGAATGTGGAAAATGTTAGAATTCAATTATTAGAAAAGACTTATCAAGTGATGTGGTTCAGTGGAACAACGTCTGACGTGATGGTTGTGGGTTACATTTTACTTAAGGATCCTCTTTGATTGTATTTTTTGTTTTTTTTTTAACTCCACGCTGTATCTCAAACACAGTTGCATAAGCTCAGAGAAACCTTATTTGAAGACACTCCGTTCTACATTTTTCGCCGAATTCTGGAAGCATTGTGACACCAGAGAGATGAAATGAAAATATTTAATATTTAAATTCCTCAAGTGGGATTCAAATCCACCATGTCTCAATTTAAATAATTTTACTTAATTACATATGAGCTTAGTACGTTTTGCCTTTAAAATTAGCCTTATTATTCGGCTCCTCAGGCTCCCTACTAGCGTGCTGTCGAGGCGCAGGGGCACAAGGGTGTGACTGTAATGGGGGGTTGGGGGTAATGGGGTAGTGGGTTCACTCAGAAGAATGAATGAATGACTTTTTTTCCAATTTTTTCATTTCTTCGCTCTGCAGCCAATGCAAAAAGTCCGACGTTGAATTTCGCCACTCAACACGCAATGCCTCGAAAATTTTGGCGGGTGCGCTTGTGCGGGGCACTGTTTTAGAAATATAGTAATTTTAATTATATTACGATAATAAGAGTATGAATCTTCATTTCTGCAGCTTCTGTAAAAAATATAAAATATTTAAAAATAATCCTTAGAAACTTATCTTGCATTCCGTTCTTAATTGTTTTAAATTATTTTCTTATCAAAGGATTAAAACGACAGGGGGTATTAGCTGTGTTTAAAACTTTCTTTTGTATCCCGCATATAGCAGTATTAGAAGAGGTAACCTAATGTTAAAAGATTCCATTTAATACTTTCCCAGCCATTTTTCGAAATTGTGTATTGAGTGGAAGAAAAAAAAAAGTACTGTGCTTTGTCCTCGTTCTTCGATACGAGACGGACACAAATTGAACCTACAACCGCTGCATTTACGCGACCTCTACGCTACCAGGCTGAACTTTTCGATAATATACAATAATTTTAAAATTAAAAACCCTACGATTTCCAACGCAATGCCGCACTTTGCCTTACAAAAGCAGACCAATGATTAATTCCTCCAAGTAGATTGAACTTACACCCACTGCGCCACAACGATATCCTAATTAGAAACAAATATAAAACATAACAAAATGGCCGACAGACAGTAACGGAACGGTATAGTAAAAAAAAAATTTTGGAGTGTTCGTTTTTATGTCAGTGTAGTTTTATCCGTTGGCAGCGTTTCAAGCATAGTACACTCGACGCGACATTGTTTTTAAGAAGTATTGTTCCTCTGACATGTCGTTTGGCAACATTATAAATGCTGCGAAATAAATTTCAATAGAATTAAATTTTACATAGACGTGCCAAAAGGCTGGTGATGTTGTTGGTTTGTGTGTATGTGAATGTTTCTGTTGTGTTTTTGTGGGTTAGGTAGCAGGGTAGGCTTATGGAACCTAGGAACCTTGTCAGTTTCCGTTGAATTCTTTAAGCATTACGTGTTGAGCGTGGGAAGTCAATAGGCATGATGCCTCGTTAGCAGATTGAAAAAAAGACAATATTAAATATTTCATTGCCAAGCGGGAATCGAACCCACAATATCAGTCTTATATAATACAAAATACTTATTTTTTTTAAGTTACGTTGTTTTGATTTTGTTTAGCCGCTTCGAGCTCGAATTGAGTGTTGAGTAGCGGAGTTCAACGCCACGGTTTATTTGACTTGAATTGGAAAATGAAAATAATACATTCCTCCTAGTGAAATTTGAGCTCCACGGATATCGTGCTTATAGACGCTGCCTTATATGTATAAATATTAATAGACATTACTTATTTAGAAAACGTATAAAAATTTGAACGTAGCCGGACTTGAACCCGCGCCTCCTAGAAACTGACCAGGAGGCGCAGGTTCGAGTCCCGTTACGTTCAAATTTTTATACATTTTCCAAATAAATATTTTTCTTTCCTAAGTGTGGATTAGCACAACACTTAAAACAATTCAAAATATGAATAGATATTGACCAACTCTAACACTAACCATAATACGGCACCAAAACTTCACTAAACCAAGAATCGATCTTACGACCTACCAACTGACACACAACATTACACCACAGGGCAAAACACAGAAGCTGGAAATCAAAAATGTAGATATGCACCGATAGCCCTCTCCGGGATACGAGTACTCTTTACTTAATTGAGTAACAGAGTCCCACGGGGACAGCTTTACAGCCATAGTATGAAACTTCGTAGTTCTGAGTTGCAGCAAAGCGTTTTATAATTCATGAATAAGTATAGGGGGTGATAAGAGGATATTGACTTTATATTGATATAGATATGCATATCTGATGATATGTGAGGCGGTCGTTTCGCAGGGATTCAAGTGTGTGTCTGTAAACGATGGTTGTGGATTCGATTCCCACTCGGATGAGTGAAATATGGAATATCTTAGTTTATCCGTTCTGGTTCCAGGGTAATGCGGGGTTGAGTTCTTCCACTCAAAACGCAATGCCTCGAGCATTCGGTTAAAAATAAGGAACGGAAGTCGGTCTCTTCTAACTCTATATTGTCTATTATCAAGAACTTGTTAAATATATACCTCAAAATTTATCTTTTTTACCGTGGTGGCGCAGTATGCCTGTGAACGAGACGGCTATGGGTTCGATTTGTACTCAGGAGAATTCATCACTTTATAATTTTTATTTCCTCGCTCTGATAACAAGGCAGAGTGATCCGCCCCTCAATATGCATTATCTCAAAACTTCGGCAGAAATAGGGGAAAGTAGTGACTCGACGCTATATGTATGATATATGCAGTATACAGCGTGAATTTAAAAAACGAATTATTTTTTATATTTACATAATCAAACAATATACAATTTACAACAAATCTACATAATTTTCAATTCTGTCATTTTCTTGCGTCTTTAGTTTATAAACATTTTAATACTTTTTTACATTATATACACTAAATGTTAGTTTTAAGTAATAATTTTATTATAAAATTTGTCAAGAAACTTTACTTCGAAGCTAACTGTAGTCAAATGTTATTATGAAACTACAACAAGCTTCCAAGCTTCCTCGTTATTATGAATAATAACTAAGCTTTTAGTAAATTCGTCCATTCTGGGGGTGGGGGTGGTAAAAATATTTATTTTGCTTATATAATGGGGTAGAGTTTTTGAGATATCAAAGTTGTGTGTAACTTTTTTTTAATGTTTTTTTACACTAAAGAAAAAAAATATATATATTTGTCCAAGCTGAATGAAAACTAATACTAACAGATAATATATTAATCAGCTTCACGCTGTATCCCGCACACAGCAGGGTAGGCAGAGGGAACCTAGTGTTAAGACACTCCGTTCCCCACTTTCTGCCGAATTCTGTATGCATTGCATGTTGAGTGGCAGAACTCAACACCGCGCTTAGCTTCGACACCAGAGCGAAGAAATGGAAATATAAATTTAAGTAAATATTTCATCTCCTCGAGTAAGGATCGAACCAGCAACCAGTCGGTCGTACAGTCACACTTCGTGCCGCTGCGCCACGACTGCCTCTTAATATATTAAATACTTTTTTTTTTATTTAAAAACTAGCCGATTTGAAATATTAAAAAAGGTATATAAATATCAACAAATTCTAAATTAAATCAAATTTTTATTTTATTATCAATAACTAAACATTTTCTATACAGAACATAATCTACAATTATAAAATAAATATAATAAACTAACACAAAAAGAAATTAAATAAAATACTACCAAATTTAACCATTTCTCTAGTCTACGGTACGCAAGGTACTCCTATCAATCAATCTCATTTGCATCCAACGCTTCACTCATATTAATGGATTCCCCTTTGTAACGCCCTCTACGGTCAGAAAGGGAAGTAAAAAGGTGCAGTAAAACGCTGGCTAACAGGAAACGGAAGAGAATGTTTAGCCTATGTCACTTTGCACAAAGGGTGCTCTCTTTTTTGTGTGACGGTGACAGTTTTTGAGGCTTTTTTCAGCTTTACTTTATAGTAAATTGTGAAATTAGTTGAGAATGTTTGAAATGTGAAGGTTATAAGTTCGATTAGTTGAAAGATTATGTGTGTGATACATAATCTTATACATTAAGGCCAGGCGTGACAAAGACAGGTTACGGGTTCGATTCCCATTCGAGAAAATTAAACATTAAATATTTATTTTTTTCTCTGTCTCTCTCTCTCTCTCTCTCTATCTAAAGACAAAAGCACTCCTTTGAGGTCTGTCTCAACACGCAATACCTCCAGAATTCAGCTGAAATTGGATAGCGGAGTGTCTTAACACTAGTCTCCCTCTACCTTTTCTGCTATAAGCGGGATACAGCGTGAAGCCGAACAACAAATATATTATAACAAAATTATATTCATATAATAATAAGTAATTGTAACATACATACACCAACTTTTTCATTAAGTATATGAATATAAAATTAATTGATCATTGTATTTAATAGTTATCTCTCGCTAGAATAATAAACGATGTGCCAAAATACCGTTTTAATTAAAATCAGAAAGCGAACGCTGATAAATAGTCCTTAATGTCACTTTCACGCTGTAAATGGGTAATAAGGGCTGGGTATTTCCATGTGTTTTTAAGTTTAAATTTTAATATATACGAAGCCATCGTGGTGGTGTGTGATAGGTCGGTTGTGAATTTGATTCCCTTTTTGGGGATAAAATATTCATTTTCTTTGATAGAATGAAGTGCGGCGTTGAGTTCCGCCACTTGTCGATATATATTGGCAAATAAGTAATAGTAGCTTTAAATAAGTATAAACTTTGTTATAGTAATCAGTGATTTTCTTATTGTTAATTAAAAATTGCAAAGTATACCGATTAGAACACTACCCCCACTCCACACGCTTTCTGTCTAATTCTACTTCAACACCAGAACGAAGAAATGAAAATATTAAATATTTCATTTCCTCGAGTGGGAGTCGAATCCACAACCCGTCACATTTACACGCTTGCCTTGCCTTGCGCCACCAGTGGCTTTCTGTGTGACTTTACTTGTACACCACATATTTAACACTATTATAGGGATTTATAAGATAACCAAAGACATTGTACGAAAGGCAATCTCATGTCTAAATAGCTCAATCTCTTCCAGATGATCAGTGGGATGAAAATAATTAAGTATTTAAAATTAAAATCAGCTTCACGTTGTATCCCGCACACAGCAGAGGGAACCTAATGTTAAGACACTCCGTTCACCACTTAAAAATAAAAAGCGAAATATATTTTTCTATAATAACTCATCAAAAACAAAGTTTTATATTAGTATTTAGTAAAAAATTGCATAAATTAGTCCTACCTACCCTTCCATTTATATCTAAATACGACATTTCTATACAAAATTTCACGTGAACTGTTATGAGATGGGAAAAAGTAGGTCTGTACAGCGAAAGTCCGCTTTAATTGGTGGAGTTTGCTTGCTATTGGCTAGAGTACGGCGTACGTCGTAGTACGATGTAAAATATGTTTATGTTAAAGAAAATACTTATTTTTTTTATGTTTTACGTAAACTATATACGTGGTAGGTATGTAGGGTAAACAGAGAGTGACACTCCGTTTTCGAATTTATTTTTAATTTTAGTTTATACGTGTTTAATAATATTGCCTTATCGGTGCAGGAAAATTTAAATAATTTTATTTGTTTTAACTTTTGTTATAACGGGATTTGAACCCGCTACTTTTAAATTTTTGTAGAGTCTCTAAAAAAGTAATTTGAATCTATCACCACTGCACCTTAACGTGTAGACATTAGCCACTTAGTTACGAGGACATCCTTACATTTATTTTTTTCTTAGGATTAATTCTCATATTAAATAAATTTCATATTATCATGTTTTCATGTTGTATCCTTTATATAGCGTAAACAGAGTTAACTTTACCGTGTTTAGATGGAAAATAGAAAATTAATCTCTATCTTCCGCCTAATCTTCGAAACATTGCGTGTGGCTATGACTTGGTACCAGAACAAGAAAATGAAAATAATATACGATTAGAAATCGATTTCGACTCGATTCGAATCGATCGATTTCATAGCTATGGCGCTTTATAGACTCTGCGCTGTGTCTATTGACACTTATTCATTTATATCAAAATATTTTTATACAAAACTTTGTTGAAACTTTTAAAAATATGTTGACTTAACCAAAATATAAAAAAACTATCAATTTAAATAACTTATTTATTATTTTTTTAAATAAAAAACCTACAAAATAAGGATATGAATAACTAAGATATCAACATGTATCTCTGTTTTCGTATACAGCTGCTACTGAAAGCTGTCGACGTATTAAAAATTCAAATAACGCGCCCTCCTCTACCGGCGTTTTATTCGTGGCAATTTGCTTCGGGACGATACTGCGAATTTTTGCCTTTAACCGTGTTTACAGCTAGAAATTTAAAAAAGATGTGTGTACGTTAGATTTAAAAAAAAAACTCTTTATATAAAAACTTTTGAGGCCAGTCGTGGCGCAGGGGCACAAAGAGTGTAAAATTGACTAGTTTGATCCCCACTCGAGGAAGTGAAATATTTATTTACAGTTATATTTTCATTTCTTCGCTCTGGTGTCGAGGCAAGGAGCAGCGCTGAGTTCCACCACTCAACACGTAATGCCTCCAGAACTCGGCGGAAAGTGGGGAACGGAGTGTTTTAACACTAGGTTCCTACCCTACTGTGTGCGGGATACAGCGTGAAGCTTTGTTTTGTATTCTGTTTAATTTTTATTTTTTTTCTCTTTATATACAAAACTCTTTGGTCACAACTAAAGCAAATTCTTTGGTTAAAGTAAACGGAACATTAATAGATTTTCAAAAAAAGAAATTAATAGTTAATTCAAACTGAAATCTGAATCTGAATCAAATGAGGAAATCTAATCTACAACCTTCGCGTTTGACAGTCACACTTTTGTTCCACCGGGCTACAACCACCAAATTTCTTAATTATACATTTTTTTTCAGCTTCACGCTGTATCCCGCACACTGCAGGATAGGCAGCGGGAACGTAAGACACTCCGTTCCCCACTTTCTGCCGAATTCTGGAGGCATTGCGTGTTGAGTGGCAGAACTCAACGCCGCGCTTGTCCTCTACACCAGAGCGAAGAAATGGAAATATAAATTTAAGTAAATATTCCATATCTTCGAGTGGGGATCGAACCCACAACCAGTCGGCTTTACAGTCATACTTCGTACAAAAATTATGAATGATCATAATATTACCAAAATTGAAAAGACAAAAACAAAATGATTTCTACATACTCTATTATTCTCTCTCTATTACCCCGGGATTAAACGAAAAATGCGTGAAAAATAAAATAGCTTAAAAATATAATAATTTTAACAAAATCCAGCGTACAATAGCACTACGATGTCATACAAAACAGTGGATGAGGTGAACAAAAACAGTCCTAGTTAAAATATTCCTGGCTACATTCAAATCAAGTGAAGTGAATATTTTTATATAATATATATATATATATATAGGTCGCGAGCATGGGATTGCCATTCAATATTGAACAGGGTCAACTTTTTATAGTAACAAAAGTCTCGTTTTCATATAAAATATATATTATTTGCCTTGTTTTCCTTATTTTTGTAATGTTGTATTTTTTTATAAAAATAAGTTTTACCCTGTATTTAGCACACAGCTGGAAGGACAGAGGAAACCCAGTGTTTAGACATTCCGTTTCTCACTTTCCGCTGAATTCTGGAAGGCATTGCGCGCTGATTGGCGGAACTCAACGCCGCGCTTTGACTCGTCACCACAGCTAAGATATGGAAATATACATTTAAATAAATATTTCATTTCCTAGATCGATGGGTATCGACCCACAACCGGTAGCGTTTACTTGTGTACTTGCGCCACGCAGCCTTTTTAATTAATGGAATATCTAATATAAAAAGTTTTATCAATACGAACCAGTAGTTCCTAAAATTAGCTTGTTTGCCCAAATAAAACTCTACACCTTTGAGAAATAAATTATTCTTTATTCAAATTTTCAATTCTTGGCTCTGGTAACAAGGCAAAGCGCGGCGTTGAGTTACGCCATCCAACACACTATGTCATGAAAATTAGGCAAAAAATGGAGAATGGAGTGTCTTAACACTAAACGGTTAAGATATGTAAAAATGTGATAATAAACAATGAATTACTAAGTATAATAATATGATCCATCCTTATAATAATATATCCTCTATGGACTAGTTGAAGGATATATAAGCGGAACTAACTGATTTGAAAGCTTAAACAACTTTGGAAGCTCGAAGACTATTTAAATATCTAATTTAGCATTCACAATCAAGATTAGGTCCGTACTACGGCAAAGTAGAAGTTTTAGTTCCTAGCTACCCAGTTTCAGTAAATCGATTTTAAATGTCAAAAGATAGGAGCTACAATTTTCAGTGTAAACGCTCCACGAAACTTGGGGATGTGTCTCTTTGGGAATAATATAAATTGTTTTAAATTTATAACAAGGTGGTAATTTTTTTTTTTGAGATTTGTTTGATAGTTGCAGGTTCACATTTTACAAATAATTAGTTTTTTTTTAATTGCGTTTATCTTTAATTTTGTAGCTACAATTACAACTATTTTTTTGGGTTCAAGCTTTATTTCGCTTATAGCAAGACATGCAGGAAGAATTTGGTGTTAGATATTTCATTTTCTCCTCAAATTATTATATATTTCAAGTTGACGGAACTTAACGCCGCGCGTTTGTTACAACTTCCCAGTGCTATGCTCGTCTCTACTACGTATATTTTCGTATATATATATTTTTTGTTGGAAATTAAATTAGCACAATAAAAAAAGGAGAACAAGCGTACGATTGTAAACGTGACGGTTGGGGGTTCGACTTCCATTTGGGAGAATGAAATATTTAATATAAAAAAAAATAATTTCGCTCTGGTAACGAGGAAAAGCGAATTGTAGAGTTTCGCCATACTTCAAATAATCCTTAAGAAATCGGCGAAAAGTAGAAAACAGAAGCGTTATAAAGAGGAGCAAAGCGTCTTACCACTAGGTTCCTAGGTTCCCTCTGCATACTCTGCTATACTATGAAAGTGATATAGCGTGAAACTAAAAAGAATTATAAAACCAACATATCATTACAATTTTTCAGCAAATTCTCAATTTTTAAAACCTCTCATCAAACATATTTTGTCTTTCTTTTGTGAACACTTTACCCGATTAACTTGATACCTGTTGCGACCTCTCCAAGTCGACTTGACGCTCTTAGCTTAACTTTAGCTTTTACGAGCGAATGTTGTTAAATATTGTCGCGGATGCTCAAATATTGTATATTAAAACGGTGCTTTTTAAGCATTTTTATATGAAAAAACTGTTAAAATAACATGTATTGTATACTAACTTCAATAGTAAATAGTATGAAATGCATATTAAAGTAAATCTATATTGAAGCACTTGTACTACCTTACTTTGGCCTCAGATATTGTATTTTCCTTATTACTTGAAACCAGTAGCGGCTCAGAGGCAGCCAACTTGTGACTGTAAACGTGATGTGGATTCAATTCTCACTCGCGGAAATATTTAATATTTTAATTTCCACATGGTCATGATAACACCACACTAAACAAGAAATGCCTACAGAATTCGGCGATTCCCTTTGCCTATCCTATTATGTGCGGGATACATAGTGAAGCTAAGAAATATAGCATATTGATATATATTACTTTTTACATTAGTATCAGCCATGGAATGTCTCGGATTCAGAAAGATCACTCATTCTACCTTAATATATGGGAAATATCGTGAAATTAAAAATATTGTAGATTATAACATTGCCACGCAGAACTTATTAATACAATTAGCTTTAAAAAAGAAATTTACTTTTATTTTGCTAAAGAAATTTATGTTTTTAATGAAACTCTTGAAATACTCATTTCTCAATTAATATTTTCTTAATAAGGCACAAAAAACTTGTTTATTTAACATAATATTATCACCGAAAGAAAAAAATCAGTTCACAGAACTAACCCTAAACAAACATTGTGTAAACAAATAAGAAAAACAAAAACTTAAATCTCAAATAAATTCACTGGGACCAATACCGTCTTATCCACCCTCATCCAACCCCTTCCTCAGCCGGAAGTTGGAGGACGCCATCATCTTCAGGCTTCCTGAAAAGGATCGCGTCATTTGATTTCCGGGATTTGACTGCCACTTCGATTTTCCACTTGGTAGTCGGTTGTTTCGTGCAAATTTACAATTTGTTGAGGTTAATGTTTATTTAAGATAAAATGTTTATTTGTAGATTTTATAATTTAAAAAAATCTAATAAAATTTGTTAAAATAGTAGTATTGTATTATGTTTTCATTTATTTGGTAAAATGTAGAGGCCGTCGTGGGGCACAAGGTTTGACTATAACGCGACGGTTGTGGGTTTGATCACCACTCGAGGGAATGAATTATTATTTCTTATTATTTTAATTTCTTCGCTCGGGCAAAAGCACGGTGCTGAGTTTCACCATTGTTTCAACATGCAATGCCTCTAAAAATTCGGCCAAAACGGAGTGTCTTAACGTTAGACTCCCTCTGCCTAGCCTAGTATGCGGGATACATCGAGAAGCTGGTAAAATGTACACGTGTATTTCCACAAAGGCTATTTGAACTTATGAACACTGCACTCTATCTCAACTCTAACTTAATAGCTTTCTTTCTCCACTCACCATACAAAGTAAAAGCATATAACCATATAACATACAAACAAATACAAAAAATCATATTATAAACCACCACCCAGCCCACAACGTCGGCAATCGACTATAAAACCTAGAGAACATTTTATTTATGACTACATAAACTACGATAAATGCCATATATACAATCTATGAAGGAGTTTATTTGAATTTGGCAGCTAGGAGACGACATTCAATTCCATTTGATCGGCATCGTATTGGAATGACGCAAGCAGAATCCCAATTTGACAAAATTTTTCGGTAAAATTTTTAACATCAAGAGTTCTTCTAAGATCACGTTTTTTATTTTAACTATAAAATGATGGGCATTTTTTGCTGGAAAATTGCGTGATGTGTATATATGTATGTATTTATGTATATATATTTTTATCTATTTCTTTTCTCCCTCTTCTTTTTCTATATTCATTAAGTCACTCATTTTATATTTATCCGACGATTTCTCTGTCATTTGTACAGCTAAATGGAGAACAAATTTATTTACCAGCTGTTTCAGTTAAGCGAAATGCATATTTATAAAAATCAGCTTCACGCTGTATCCCGCACATAGCAGGGTAAGCAGAGGAAACCTCGTGTTAAGACATTGTTCCCCACTTTCCGCCGAATTCTGGAGGCATTGCGTGCTGAGTTGAATGCATATTTATATTTATCAAAATAAAGAATTTAAAATAATACGTCTATTAACGCGATGGTTTTAGGTTTGAACTCCAATCGATATAACTCGAACATCTAATATTTCATATTCAAACAAAAAGCAAAGCACGAAATGTCTTTACACTAGATTTATGACAGTTTGCCCCCACTACTATATACGGATTTAGAGGTGAAGCTGTACAAAAAAAAGCAAAAATAGTTCCTGAGATATATCTATTCAAACATTAACTAACAATCAAACTAAAATCCAACTTAAATTTACACAAACAAAGCGTTTTCTTCCTAATCTAAGCTAATCTAATACAAATGTCACGAAAATAAGCTTTAAACATTAAGCTCCAAAGTAAGTTACATGAACAGACAATAGTCAAGTGGTCGCGACATGACATTATCATGTGAGATGGGTCACGTTCGTGGAAGGAAGTTTGTGGTAATTTATTATATTTTAGGTTTGTTCTATATAATATATAGGAATTGAATAAATTAGGTAAGTCGTTGCGTAGGCACAAATTAAAAAATTAAATCAGCTTCACGCTGTATCCCGCACACAGCAGGGTGGGCAGAGGGAACCTAGTGTTAAGACACTCCGTTCCCCACTTTCTGCTGAATTCTGGAGGCATTGCGTGTTGAGGGGCAGAACTCAACGCCGCGCTTAACTTCGACACCAGAGCGATGAAATGGAAATATAAATTAAGCGTAGGGTACAAGCGTAGGTAGCGTACAAGCGATTGTAAACGCGACAGGTCATGGGTTCGATTCGCAATCAAGAAAATGAAATATTTAATGTATTAGGTGTTGAGTTCTGCCATTCAACGAACGTAGAGAACGAAAATGATTTAATGGGAACTTAATTTCTTTACATTAGGTCCCTAGGTTCCCTCTAGTTGGTTACCTTACGGCGGACAAAGAACGACGTAAAGCTATAAAATAAAAACATAAAAGAGTATACAGAGTAAGCTTAGTGATAAAATACTCCATTATCTATTTTACGAAATTTCGAAACACTGCGCATTTAGTGGCGGACATTAACGCCGCTATGTCCTCTCACTAGAGAAAATTGTAGTTAAATCTTTATTTTCCGTAGTCCAAAACATCTCAATTAGTATTAAACGCACTCTCACGTACAAGCGAAACGTATTTAAATAGTAAAAAGATTTTTTTAACAGTTTTGAAGTATATGAGAAACGGAGGCCACGACCTAAATAGATTCGGGTTTAGTTTCTCTTGGAAATAAATCAAAAGACTTTAAAATCAGGATCACAAGTAATCTACCTGTTCATTACCCTACCAAGTTTCAGTTTTCATTTAAAGTAAATTGAACTTTAAGCTGTAAGTATTAAAGTTTAAAGTAATTTAAAACCATTTCCTTTAGAGTGTTATATGTTGGAAATAAGACCGTATTCCTAATGAAATAAAGTTCAATTTAAATTACTTTGTACAATCTCATATAACATTGGTGAATGATAGATTTGAATTTGCACTACTATTATATTATTTAGGTTGAAAGTCTTAGAGTACTCGGTATTCTTTTTATTTATGTTTCATTTTAAAATATATAAAAATAATTAATAAATATAATAAAATTATACAAACAGTCGCCAACGTGTCGCAGGGGTGCAGACTTGCAACTGTGATCGCGATAGGTTGTGGGTTCGATTATCACTCGGAGAAATTAATTATTTAATATATTAATTTCCAAGCTCTGGTACCGAGGCAAAGCGCGGCGTTAAATTCCTCTACTTAGCACGCAATGCCACCAGAATACGATGAAAAGTTAGGATGGAAGTGCGTTAATAGGAACGGAGTGTCTTAACACTAAGTTCTCTCTAACCTACCCTGTCTCGTGCGGGATATAGCGTCAGGCAGGTAAAAAAAATCAAAATATTATAAATAACTAAATATAATAACTCAAAAAACTTAGTAATACCTGCAAAAACTGTTTAATTAAAAATGTTTTAGCTTAGTCGTGTAAGCTTTTATAAATTAAAAAGTGAGATGGTTAATTTTGAATTAATAATATAAAATAGGTTAATAATAAACTAAATTAGACGAAAAAAAATATACCGAGTTCATTTGGCTGAGCTATGTACCTTTATCAAAATTATGTTTCGCCTCAGGAAAATGTACGCGGCCCTACAATCGTTTTTTCTTGATATTCGCTAGCGTATGACTGTAGTAAATAAACATGTACATTTATTAATTTTGTTCATTTTTTTAATGAAAGTTTTTTTGTTGTGTATCACTTTATATTTCACTTTTGGCTAATGTAATACATTCCTTGAAAACCTAGTTGCAACCTGCGGCTTCGCCCATATGCCCAAATGGATATAATTTTTTTTTAGCTTCACGCTGTATCCCGCACAGTGCAGTGTAGGCAGAGGGAACCTAGTGTTAAGTCACTCCGTTCCCCCCTTTCTTCCGCCCAATTCTGGAGGCATAGCGTGTTGAGTTTGGATATAAATACAACACAAAAAACAATCTCATAACTCAAGACAATTCTAACTTCCTGCGATTTATCAAGAATTCAACGCATGCTCTTTTTATTCAATTTAAATATAAAGTTCTGAGATTATCGCGATAATATTTTTTTCAGCTTTATAATTAGTATAGAAATACTTCTAAATAGCTTATAATAAAGAGTACTGATAATAAATAAATATTTATTTTTTAATGATTACTATAATATCTATATATTTTAAATAATATAGATGTAAAAAATTATCAAGTTGGATTTAAATCTTAAACTATATGTTCGACTAAATTAATTTCAACAGTAGTACGACGACTCTAAGCTTCTTTTTCTTATTATTTTTAAGCATGTCCACTTTAACATAATACTAAAAAAATCATATATATATTTAACCTACAAACTTAAATTTCATTTTTATAAAATATAATATTTAATGGATACCATAAATTAATAACTCTATCAATAAAATCTAATTCATTTTTAACTTTGCTACCAATAAGCAAGTTTATTCGCTAGCGACTATAGAATTGACAAAGAGTAAAGTAAAGTAAAGACGTTGGCTTAATATTCATAAAATTTCATAATTTATATTCAGAGGCTTTCGAAGGATTTCTTTCTTTTATTAAAAAATATATTTGCAATGTTATCATTGTTTTTTTAGGCAAATGACTAATAAAGTACAGACAGAATATTTTTTATAAATATGACTGCCATTATAATTGAAATTTGGATTTTTTTTACTCTTCTAATATGGTAGGCAGATGGAATCTGGGAACGTAGTGTTTGGACACTCCGCTTCCATTAAAACACTTTTGATTTGCCAAAGCTTGGGGGCATTTCGTGATGAGTGGTGGAACTCAACCCCACGTTTTACCTGGCTACCTCAGGTAGGAAATGAACCTGAACCCAAAAACTAGAGCGTTTACAGTCACAAATTTCTGCTCCTGTGCAATGACTGGCCCATACGTAGTAATAATTTAAACTAAATTAAATTTATAACATTGAGGCCAGTCGTGGCGCAGGGACGCAAAGTGTGACTGTAAAATCGACTGGTTGTGGGTTCGATCCCCTGTCGAGGGAAAAGTAATATTAATTTACATTTATATTTTCATTTTTTCGCTCTGGTGCCCAGACAAAGCGCGGCGTTGAGTTCCGCCACTTAACACGCAATGCCTCCAGAACTTGGCGGAAAGTGAGGAACGGAGTGCCTTAACACTAGGTTCCCTCTGCCTACCTTGCTGTGTACAGCGTGAAGCTGATTTTCTGATTTTAAGTAACATTTTATACTAACGAAAAAAACTTAAAACGATTTATAAATTGTAAACAACGATCCTATCCTGTTTCAATAGATTTATTAAGCTTATTTATAGCTTTCTTGCCACTGTTTGTTACCGTACTTTAGATAAGGATAGCCGGCACTTATCACTAAGTGAAGATTAAGTTTTGTGAACACTTTGGGAAATAAATATATAAAACCCATAGTGGGTTCAAGTTCCGACTGAAGAAATGTTAAATTAGATGTGATTTTTAAGACAGGGGTAGGGGGTTTTGTCTTGGTGCCAGAGTGAAGAAATGAACTAGACTAGACCTATTAGATCTGATCAAGGTAACAAACATACATCCCACATGTAGTAGGTCAGGCTAATTAACGTAGTGATAAGACACTCTCCAAAAAAATACATATACAGAGTTAAAGTACTTGATTTAACAAAAAGACTTCGGGATCTCACACACAAAGCTCCTCACACACAAAAACAGCCATTGCCCTACTGTAGTAGGGCCTATATTGTACTGTAGTAGGGCTTATATTTATAATTATTATTCGAATATAACATTGTACGCAATTTTCCCAACATCTATAGGTGGCAGGTGGCGCGAATTCGTTTTGCTAAGAAAACATATCCGTACAGCGAAGGTGAAAACGAAAATTTAATATCATGATTTACAGCTGTATCAAAATATCCATAATATAAAATACACCAACTGCTGTTGAAGGTTAAATTAATTTCTTAATAATTTATTGGTATTTAATGGATTTCTGGGTTGTAAATCATTTATTGTTGTTGGTTTGGCTGTCTAGTGTACAAGGTAGTTGTAGGTTCAATTCATTAGAGATAAATTTAATTTTTTTTGATGATGTCTCCGCAATAGATTAAAATTAAATATGTATAAGACTTGTAATATCACTTAGATTATTTTTGAAAAAAATATCTATAAAAAAAATTATAACAGACTACTCTAAAGTACTGTAAAATTAAGTTATTGAAATAAATTAATCTTCACATTTTTTTAACAGCTTCAAGCTGTTGTCGGTATATCTAGCATATAGTATAGGTTTGGTAGGCAGAGGGAACCTAGTGTTAAGAAACTCCGTTCCCCAAGTCAGACGCTGTATCGCTGCGCCACAACGGCTTTATTGTCTAGATATTATTTTGTATATAAAACAATAAAGTGATTGATTTATCAAAATGTACAAGAATCTAAACATGATATTTTACTTAAAACTTTCTTTGGTTCGAAATAAGGGATGAAGGATTTTGTTAATTCATTCCCTTGGAGCAAATTTAACATTTTCGAATTAAAGACACAAAAGAATATTTTCTAAGCTACAAATAAGAAAATAGAAGGAGTCGCGGCGCTGGGGCACAAGCGTGTGGCTGTAACCGCGACAGGTTGTGGGTTCGATTACCACTCAAAAAAATTAAATATTTAATATTTTAATTTCTTCAATCTACTGTCCGGATAAAGCGCAATGAGTTCCGAGACTTCAGAATTCGGCGGAAGGTGGAGAGCGGAGTGTCTCAATTAGGTTACCTCTGCGTACCCAGCTACTGCGGGATACAGCGTGAAGCAGTAAAAAATGTAATAGGTTGTATTGTAATTGATATTTGGATAAATAACATGTGAAGCTAAAAATATGTTTTATGCTTTAATCTATATAATTACATATATCTGATGCCAAAGGATTATTTTTATAGGATTGTGATGATTATTGTTGACGAGGAGTATTAAGACATTTTGTCTTAATTTCCGACTTATTTTTGTTATACTCAGAGTTGGAACTCAACGCTGTGCTTTATCTTATTACCAAAGAATATAAAATTTTTGCAACGACTGAAAATCGAAAACTAAGACGTTCTAATATTATAACATATATTACAGTAACATATAAAAGACTTTTCTTTTATACTCAAAGACTTTTTCCCTTTCTCCCCAGGGGTGGTGTTAGCCTAAGATGGTGTTGGCGTTTGTGGTCGGAGTACTGTGCGTGTGGGGCCGCCTGAGCGTCGCAAACCCTGAAGCGAAGCGGCTGTACGACGACCTGCTGTCAAACTACAACAGGCTGATCCGCCCCGTTGGTAACAATTCCGATCGGCTTACCGTCAAAATGGGGCTGCGGTTGAGTCAACTTATAGATGTGGTGAGTATTTATTGGTTATTAATTTAAAATCTAGTTTTTTAGTGATATTTGAGTATTAAATAAGGGGCCGTTCAAGTATTACGTAAGCAGTTTTTTTGCAATTATTGACCCCCTCCTCCCCTATGTCATCAAAAATAAGCAATTCTCTTACCCCCTCCCCCAATGCTTACGTAAACATTAGCATATAATTTTTTTTAAGGTATTTTTTATTGATATTTTATTTCTGCATATTTATATATGCAGGACATGTTCCCACTGACTGAGGTAAGACGCACGCACAGCCGTAACCGCTGATAGTAGAAACGTGAAATTTGGACAGATTTATATTTTCGAATTCTGGAAATCCGAAAGGGATGAAATAGAGATTGAAAAAAATTTACATCAGCACCGATTTTTATAAAATTTTAAATTCAGACTTTTAAAAATATTTCATTGAACACATCTTTCGTGGATTATTTTAATTCACTTCCTAAGGGTGCAAATAAGGGATTGAAAGTTTGTATAGGAAAATTCTTAAATCGCCACAGATTTTTATGAAATTTGAAATTTAGACTCTTGACAATGTGCCATTCCCGCTAAATAGATACAATAAACTTATATATTATAAAACTAATAGTTATATCGTCTACCATTCATACGTCTACCAAATATAGTCATAATGTATATGAAAAATTAAATATTTTCTGCTTACGTAATTACTAGCTAGACCCCCCCACCCCCCATGTCATCAAAAATAAGCAAACCCAAGACCCCCCGCCCCCCTACAGTGCTTACGTAATACTTGAATGGCCCCTAAGTCGTAATAAGCGTATAACAATTTTGACCCCAACTTGAAGAGAACGTATGGATTAGTGCTCAGAGCGATTGGACGGTTTGCAAGAGTCACGGGTTCAATTTTTGCTAAGTTCAAATCGTTATACGTTTTCTAAACAGTAATGAGCACCTCTACGTGTTTTTTTTCTTTGTAAATGTGTAAAAAGTTGTTGATATTTTTTTGTTATTAAAATATTTGTTTATGATATATTCTTAACTATGATTTGAATACTGAAACATGGAGTATAACTGAATTACTTACTTAATTAAAACATTGAATAACTTCTTTATACATTTTTTTCGAGTGTCATCAAATAAAATGCATTTTATTTTTCAATAATAGTTACTTTTAGGGGAAAATAGTGATTACTACTTTATAATTTTCTTTCTACAAGTAATAAAATAAAATAGCAATCACGCCTGCAGTAAAGATTAGACAAACTATTATAAATATTATGGCTATCGCGGCGCAGTGCCACAACCGTGCAGATGTAAACGGTTGTAAAGGTTCGATTCCCACTCGTTTCTTCGCTCTGGCAACAAGGCAAAGCGCGGCGTTAAGTCCGCTACAGAACATACAATGCCTCTGTAATTCTGCACATAGGGGGGAACGGAAGTGTATCAATGGGAAAGGAGTGGGTGTTTGCCAGGTTCCCTCTCCCTTCTTTGCTCGCGATGTGAGAAATAAAGCGTAAAGGTAAAACCTGAACAGCGGCGAGCCCAGCGAGGGTTCCGTACGAAATTTGGAGCACCCGAGCCTTTTCTGATAATCAAGCTTAGCTTAGCCAGAGCTCTTTCATCTGATACTTTAGTTGGATACCATACTGTGTGGCTTTAACTAGCAGCTTTAATACCAAATTTCCTAATTTAACCTCAAATGTAATGTTTTAAGCCGGAAGTACCTTATTCATTTTGTTTCCTTTTATAGTTTCGAAATAAGCGTTTTTTGTGATATAAACGGCCATTTTGTTTTTTTTTTAGGTAAATGTAATGTAAAATCATGAGACCGTAGATCTGAGTATGATTTGAATTTCAACTCTATATCTCCAAAGGCTCCTTAGATAAAGACGGAGACAGACGGACGGACAACAACGTGAACTTATAAGATTTTTTCCTTAAAAAGTACGGAACCCTGAAAACTAAAAAAAAATATCTCGACAGATCCAAAAAACAACTGAGATTAACGAAAAGTTATCCCACTATTAACATAAATCCACAAAAGTAATTTAAACTAAGCCCACGTGATCGCCGAACGGAGATCACTCGTTAGTTTAATCGTATAACGGAAATTCATATTTGATTTTTCACTCTAATAACTTCAAATCGAAATGTTGGGATTATCCCGTCGAATAACTAAATTGCCGAAATCTAAAATCGTCTTATTTGTTTATTTTGTTTTCACGCCTTTTTTTTTTTTTTTTTC
>JAATLQ010026538.1:0-11846 GCA_013421005.1 Heliconius erato x Heliconius himera | reverse complement strand
CCTGCGCCACGACCGGCCTAGTTTGAAGTATGGGGATCAAGACCCAAAATATATAATACCCGTTTCATTTTAAAGTTGTTGTTCTCATTTATTGGCAGCGATGTCAAAATCAATACAGCTTGAAGCTTAAAAGTTTGAAATTAACATTACCATAAAAAATATCAAAACACAAAAAATATTAAGAAAAATACGAAAATATTTAAACATAAAATATTTACATATTGCGGCACTGAGTTCCGCCACTCAACACACAATGCCTCCAGAACTCGGCGGAAAATGGCTCTCTGCCTACCCTGCTGTGCGCGTGAAGCTGAATCGATTTTTTATTAAAAATATATAAAAATAAACACAGAAATGAACCTCCTGTCACAAGGATGCCCACTATGCCGTACTGCGCCTTCTCAAACAACGCTAAGCGATAACCTCTTGAGATGTTGGTGGAGGCTCTTCTATATAAAGCCCTTAACAGAAGCTACAATCGGATCAGAGGAGAGCATCGCGCACACAGGGAAGGCAATCGTAGCGCAGGGGCACGAGTGTGTGACTGTAAATGCGACTGGTTGTGTGTTCGATTCCCACTCGAGGAAATGAAATATTTATTTAAATTTATATTTTCATTTCCTCGCTCATTATGTCACTCAACACGTAATGCTTCCAGAATTCGGCGGAAAGTGGGGAACGGAGTGTCTTAACACTAAGTTCCCTCTGCCTACCCTGCTGTGTGCGGGATAAAGCGTGCAACTGATAAATGCAATGATGTAGAACAAGTTTCTTTACTGTAAACATATGCGGTATAAATGCCTCATGATTTATTACAAACTTTTATTTAACTTGTCCTGCTAAGCTAGTTCGTTTGTTCCCAATTTTTCCACCTCCCAATTTGTCACGTTCTTTTTAGTATTTTAAACGAATATTTATAATTTCAATACGTTAAGTTATATAAAGCGACCTAATATCCTCTTATTTAAACCTTCATCTTCTTATGTATTACTTAAAATATTATTTTTCAAGCAGAAATCCTAAAGCAACAGATTACGCGCGTAGACGTCTGAGTCGAGAGGTGTGTGGGTTTCTAACCGTCTTTGATCTTAAATGTACAGCAGGTTCATGTAGTTCTTCTAGGTAATAGTTTGGATATATATCTTAAATTATTATTAATTTTGATAAGAAATTTTGTGATAATAAAGTTATAGCATCTTAGACGTCGAAATTTGTAAATGCTTCGCCCGCTTCAACTATACGAATAATCATTTAATATTATATAAGTATATTATGAGAAAGTTGAAAAAAATAATTAATAAGTCATTTAATAAATCTTAATTTTATAAATTATCTAGTAGTCTTTCGGAATTTTATTTCATTTTGTTTGCAAAAATTTCGTATTAAAATAATGTTTCAGTATTTGTTATTTATCAGGATAGGCGTTTAGTAAGCAGTAGAGCAGCAGGGGTCTATATGTTGGTCCACAGCTCCCCTTTATCTTTCTGTCAAGGCCCATAAAAAATAATCGTTTTAGCTCTTCTGGAGATTAGCGAACAAACAGAAAAACGGACAACAACCATTTTAAATTGTTTATGTTTTAGTATCTTGTTAACAACTTTTAAAATATTTTAAAATCACAGAAAGAAACTTAATTTTATTTATGTGCAAAGATAACATTGCTTTAAATACTGAAAATTTCAAAATATGTTTGCATAATGGCGTAACTATAACTGTAAAGTCCCATTTTTTCCTGTAAATAAGAAAACAAGGCTTACCAGATTAAACTACATCAAAGCAGTATCCAAAGTCATCAGTTACTTAAAACCACAGTGGTACCAACTGTAAATTGCATGGAAATGGCACTGCAAAGCTGACAGTAGGGCCACTTTGATATAGATATGGATTCAATACTTAATTGAAACACAAATTAAATTATTGGACACATAGCTTCACTATACATATTTTGGTTAATATTTTATTAGTTTACGCTGTCGTCCGCGTTTAAGATATACAAAGAACCTGGTGTTAGTACTCTCCATTCTCCAAACATCGCCCAAACGCTTACTTGCTTGAGTGGCGATATAAAGGCCACACTTTTTTCTTTAAATAAGAAAATAAGGCTTATGAAATAAAAAGATCAATTCAAGATTCAAAGACAAGAGGCCAGTCGTGGTGCAGGGGCACAAAGTGTGACTATAAAACCGACTGGTTGTGGGTTCGATCCCCACTCGAGGAAATGATATATTTATTTACGTTTATATTTCATTTCTTCGCTATGGTGTCAAGGTAAAGCGCGGCGTCGAGTTCCGCCACTCAACACGCAGTGTCTCTAGACCTTGGCGGAAAGTGGAGAAAGGAGTATCTGAACACTAGGTTCCCTCTGCCTACCTTGCTGTGTGCGGGATACAGCGTGAAACTGATATTTTTTTTCAATTAAAATAAACCTTCTTGAAAAAATATTGTTTGAGCGTACTACAAAGCCTAAAGTACTACCACTTCGCCACCATACCTATAGGATGCGGATCACCATTGACTAATGGAGACACGAATTAACGTGTTGCACGCGGACGTGACGCGGCCGACGATCGCATTACAGTGCTAACGATGTTAGCGAGTCCACAGCGTAGAGTTCCGTTTCCATTGGGATATAGTTTTGGTTTTATTTATATTTAAACGTATATAATATAATATATTTTCTATAAACGCTTCCGTGTTGAGTTGAATTCTAACTTAAGTGAATATAATTATTGTAAATTTATTTTCTTTATCTCACTCAGGTTGATTTCCGCCACTCTACACGCACTATCTGGAAAATTAAACGATGCGCGGGCAATGTCTTAAGATTAGGTTCCCATTGCCTACCTTGCTATGCGAGTAAACCGTGAAGCTATTCTATAACAAATTATTAAGACATCTATAACAACCACTTTATTGAAATGTTGTTCTATGTCCCTAAACGCTAGTCTTGTATTTTTTTTATCGGCTTAACATATCTATGTCGCACATAGGAGGGTAGGCAGAGAAAACCTAATGTTACACTCTGCTTCCCGTAAGAATAATTTCGACTTTTTTTCTGGGAACTCTTTTAAACATGCTTTTTTCTGTTATGTAATATTATCTTTTTTTACCGTAAGACCTCTTTCGTGTGTTCTCCATTCAACGTAACATTGGCGAAGTGATTTTGTGCTCAACTGGCACGCTCGAAACACCATATTAAAAGAAACCAACCAACCAATTTCGACTTTCCCCACTTTCTGCCGAAACCTTAAGGCACCGTGTGTCAAATGAAGGAACTCAAGTACGAAGTTGAGATCCTTCACAGCAAAACAGAAGCTTTGCCTCGTTACCAAAGCGAAGAAATATAAATATTAAATATTTATTTCCCCGAGTGGGAATGGAACCCACAGCTGTCGTCGTTTAGAGTACATGCACGCAAGTTTGTACCCCTGTGCCACGACGTCTTTTATGATAAAGAAAAAAATTAAACACTAATATATTACACTAAAAATGTCTTGATTAAATTCAAAGAATATAACAAGAAGTCTTAAATGTTGGGAAAAGTGATATGCGGGAAAAAGGAATGAATCTACCAATAAATTTCAAGAAAATCTATTACGCCAATTACTATAACACTTATATAAACTTATTTTATTTAAGAAGCCATACGATATTAACAAAGTTACTATGTATACTATCCTTTACTCAACTCAAAGCTGTTAGTCGTTGTCGTGGAACTACTGAGTTGGTATAATTGACGTTAGAACTGATTCCTAGCCACTTGTCAAGTCGTCATCCTTTAATGTTTGCTTCACTGCACGACATAATAAGGTTATAGCACTTAGAAAGATAGATTTGTTGAAAATTTATAATATACGTAGTTATTATTTTACAGGTGTTCTTAAAAAAATAATATAATACTTAGTAAAGATTTATTACCAAATGTCTATGCTGAATATATGAACGTGCACGATGCATCCATTTTTTACAAATTTAATGGGAATTTAATATCTCATTTAAAAGAATGACGTTTAAATAGTATATATTATATTTCCTATTGGCCTCCGATTTAAAGAAACATAAAATAAAAAAAATTAAATTTGAAAAAAAAATTCGACCAGAGCAATCATAATTGGTGCTTAATAGCACCAAGCTATAGGTATATTCGGGTCAGTCTCCAAAGGCTTTTTTTCCAGGAGAGATTATAAATAATAGGTTACATATATAATCTCTAGCCTAGAGACCTATCGGACAGGTATTGGGATGAAGTCCCATCTATTGACTATGAAAATTTAATATTACTAAGTATTTCTATGGTCGTTTTATTTGCAAAATGAGGTTGACAAAAGTTACTAATGCAGAAGAATTATTCGACTCCAACTCTGATGTTAATTCGGAACGCGACGCAGGTAACAAAACTCATTGTGGAATATAATTTAAAGATGGCTTTGAAAGATAGGAACGCAGCGGTCACCTCTTCCACCGTAGCGGTCATGACCTTATCCTAGTGCAAAATTCCTCACATCCAAATCAATTATCAATTATTATAAAATTTTTGCATGTACTTATTTATAATTATGTAATTAAATATATATTGTAATGTGAAAAATTGTTAAATAATGTAAAGTTAAAAATATAATTTTCCTATTATAGCTATTAATTGTATGTAAACGATAATATAATTAATATATATGATAAGGAAATTAGATATAATAATACATTTAAAAAGGGTACGGACCAAGTGTCTGCAGTGTTAAGAAATACCAATATTAAAAAAAAAAACTGATGTTTATTCAATTTTCAAATCTTGCAATAAACCTTATTAGAAGAGGGAGGGAAATAAGGTTAAAGTTTAAGTCAAACAGATTTTTTTTTAAAGTCTATTGTACTTATTGTGAAAAATTGTATAATTATAATATACGAACAATATTTATTAGTATAAGTTTAATATTTTAATATTTTACTACTACTAAAATATTGTTTATAAATCGGATCGTATGAGTTTAATTTAATTTTATCATTTGTATTATTGTTATTGATTATTTTCTTTCCATTAAAGTTAAATATAAAAAAATATAAAGCTTGACATTTATTAACTGTTGTTTTAATTATTTCACCAATTATGATTGCTCTGGTCGCTTTCAAATTCAAATTCCAATAAATTTATTTAAAATAAAATGTTACGTGCTTCATTTGTTGAACGTTAAACAATTTACCACCAGTTCACTAAAATTAATGTCTCATCTTAACACTGAGTTCTCGCTGCCTAAAAAAAAATAATAAAAAATAAAAAGTATTTTTATTGACAACGTTCATAATTATACATTTTTGGGGCTACTAACTCCTAAATAAGCAAAAACTGTGTTTTAGAAGCTAGTGACTTCCCTATTATAAACATAAGCTTATGTGTTAATGTCGCGTGCAAATGTTAAACATATATAAATATTTTAGAAGAAGGCAATCAAGTAAAAAATTACAAATACAGCTACCAATGTACCACAGTACCAGCTACCTATATGTATCCTGTTGATAAAAAATGTACACACTACTATGTAGTGTAGTACTAGTAATATATCACATATTAACATTTCTCAACCACAAAAACTAAAATTATATTTTTTTTTCTTCACGCTGTATCCCGCACGTAGCAGGGGAGGCAGAGGGAGCCTACAGTTAGTTCAAACATTCCGCTCCCCACTTTCCTCTGAAATTACATAAATAAATAAACCAAACAAATGCCACGTCAGCCATCATAATATTAAATTTCAATAGCGCTATACATTTACATGATGTAAGAGTAGGACGACCGTGCAGTCGACACGCCCGGCGCCCGCTCGCACGGCGGACGGAGGTCAGGCCCGGGCATTTCCAGGAACCCAGCTATCTGCAAATACTAGATGCACACGTCAAAGGCTAATTAAAATCGTGTAAAAGGGACGCCAAATGGATATCCATTCTGAAGTTTTTCTGGAATTCAGCTTTGATGCTATAAAATTCAATATTGTCACGACGCGATGTGAACAACAAAACCCTTTCGCGCGCAAACAAAAGTTTTTCGACGAATGATTTCGTTTTATACTGTTATTGGATGCGCTTGTGAAATTATTCTATTTGACTTATTATTCAGTCTACTTTATATTTATTATAATTGTACCTACATACATATAAATAAATAATTATAGTCTTTATGATTTGAGTGAATGAGTTTGAGAGGCCGGTCGTGGCGCAGCGGCACGAGGTGCGACTGTAAAACCGACTGGTTGTGGGTTCGATCCCCACTCGATGAGATGGAATATTTACTTAAATTTATATTACCATTTCTTCGCTCTGGTGTCGAGGTTAAGCGCGGCGTTGAGTTCTGCCACTCAACACGCAATGCCTCCAGAATTCGGCAGAAAGTGGGGAACGGGAGTGTCTTAACACTAGGTTCCCTCTGCCTACCCTGCTGTGTGCGGGATACAGCGTGAAGCTGATTTATTTATTTATGATTTGACTTTATTGCAAAATTCTATATATTAGTATATTATAGTACGTAGTTATACAAAGCCCAATGAACATTAAGATAGCACTAGCCCATAAAAAAGTTAATTTTGCTGAAAAGAACCGGAAAAATCACAATAGCTTTTTTATTTTTATATTTTTCCATTTTTTCAACAGTACAAGCGCTCTACTCGAGCCAGTCAAGCCATATGTTTTTTCATATTATAGAGGTTTCCATTTTCAAATATTTTTTAATTGTCCATACAAATTGAATATATCGCACAATATTCTATCTATGTAACACAAAAGTCGAATAATCTAAATTATTAAATAATTTATTCGTTTTAAAATGATAATTTAAATAAGTATTAGTATATAGAAAACAAATTCAGCAAAAACTCAGTAATTTCATTATTTTACTTCAAATTTACTTAACTTTTGTAATTAAACGATTAAAATTATCAATTAACAAATTAACAACTAGAATAAACATTGATTTTAAGATGGACCAGACCGGCAGAAGACATTTTGTCTTTTATTCTCAGAGTAAACTGAAATTAGAAAAAATATTTCAAATGATGCCAATCTCTACATGCTGCAGGTATTGTACAGGCAACCATATGTTGCAGTGTTGAGAAAAGAATAAGCTTTAATTTTATATATAATTCACTGAAAAATATATGAGGCCGGTCGTGGCGCAGCGGCACGAGGTGTGACTGCAAAACCGACTGGTTGTGGGTTCGATCCCCTCTCGAGGAGATGAAAAATTTACTTAAATTTATATTTCCATTTCTTCGCTCTGGTGTCGAGGTTAAGCGCGGCGTTGAGTTCTGCCACTCAACACGCAATGCCTCCAGAATTTGGCAGAAAGTGGGGAACGGAATGTCTTATCATGTCATGAGTCTCAGGGTCTGACCAGCGCGACCGTTATAGTGGTTAACACTAAATCTATTAGGCTACAGCTGCATGATAGCGTTTCGCACGCCGTCGTAGCAATATCTCGGCACACCGACACCTGCACATACTATAGTGAAGGTAAAGATGACGCGGTCAAAATGTTAATACGGAACGCGACGGAGGTAACGACAAAACGCATTGTGGAATATAATCTAAAGATGGCTTTGAAAGATAGGAACGCAGCGGTCACCTCTTCCACCATAGCGGTCATGCCATCACCCCTATCCTAGTGCAAAATTCCTCACATCTCACATCAAATCAATTATCAATTATTATAAAATTTTAGCATTTACTTATTTATAGTTATGAAATTTAATATATATTGTAATGTGAAAAATTGTTAAATATACATATATAGACATTCGCTTAACCTTAGATCTAAGTAAAATTTTGTAAAATAATGTAAAGTTAAAAATATAATTTTCCTATTATAGGTATTAATTGTATGTAAACGATAATGTAATTAATATATATGATAAGAAAATTAATACATTTAAAAAGGGTACGGACCAAGTGTCTGTAGTGTTAAGAAACAAATAAAAAAAAAAAAAAAACGGAATGTCTTAACACTAGGTTCCCTCTGCCTACCCTGCTATGTGCGGGATACAGCGTGAAGTTAATTTTAATTTATTTTAATTCAACACAGAGATAAAGAACGATCTTGAAAGAAATATCAAGTAAATACAAAAATATTTTGGTTGGTTCGTTCATATAATATATGTAACTAATTTAAAAACTGTACAGGAGTTAATATGCAATTAATACAGTTATTTTACAAAGAATATTATGAATCCTCAACCTAAATTAAATTATTCACTGACATCAGCACATTTAACAGAGTTTTAGAATTATGATGAGACGTATATTATATAGGTAAAAAGAACATAAAGTTACAAAAATATATACGTGTAATACATAATTAGCTTTATGTATATTTTATAAATATCAAATATCAGCAATGGTCGTATTTTTTTATTTAAAACAATCAAAAATTCTTTGACGATAATGTCGTAAAAAAATCATATTAGAAGTCATTATAGTTGTCAATCGATTGTGCTTATTAAATCAGTAATCATGTATTTTAAGCGGGCGAAGCCGTGGGCGACCCGCTAGTAATAATATAATCATGAAACTTGATCTTGAACCATGAACGCAATAGATTAATGTGATATCATTGGGCTGGTCTGATGATGGAGCCAGATTGTGAACTCTTCAGCGGCTACTACTAAACTTTCCGAGTTTTGGCTCATATTATCAGTATCATATTAGCAATGAGGACATTCTTTAGCATTTGTTGCATTTTATATATAAAATGTATGTTTTTTAGTTTGTTTTTAAACTATATTTATATTTTTATTAGAAAACTATAATTATGTTTAGACTAAATGAAGGCTACTAATTACGTTTAATGAATCGTATTTTTTTATGAACTGAAAACAATAACAAAAAAACACTTGTTTACGTTGCCTAATATAAATGTACATTTCCATTACAATTTATTTTTATTTACTAAGAATATTCCGTATTCTATCAAAAGCTTTTATATTTAATTAAAAAAATAAAAATAATGACTATATATTATATTTCTAATGGAGTGTTGTCGTAGAGACTTTAAAATTTTCCTTTTAGAATTTAGATTAGCAAAAATGTTGCTATCTTAGAATTTATAAAAAAAATGTTTTGTGTTTCCAAGTAGATGCATTAATATTTTTATATTACACAATTTTTTGCTCATAACTTACTTTGCATTGAATATTTGAAGTAAATGTAAATATCAACACTCAATTTTTCCGGTTCCTACAGGAATTTCAGAAAATATTCTAATAGTGTCACATCTTCCTAGGACCCATTCTAAATTTCATCAGTAGTTTTGGTTGTGAGTTGTCAATCAGTCACTCAGTGATGGAAGAATTTTGTATAGTTATATGTCGATATTACTGAAAACGTCTAACAAATATTACCTTGTGAACTCTGTTAAATGTGCTGATGTCAATGAATAATTTAATTTACTGCTTCAAAATTAGGCTTAAATGTTAAATTATAGATTTTGGTAAGGATTCATAATATTTTTTGTAATATAACTGTAATGATTGCATATTAACTCAGGTACAGTTTTTAAATTAGTTACATATATAATTAGCTAAATCTACAATCGGTAAATATGAAGTTATTACAGAGTACACGTAGAAAAGATGTTTCTAGGCATTATTATATAGATTTATTTCTAACGAACGAACTACAAAATCTATGTATTTACTTGATATTTCTTTGAAGATCAAATCGTTCTTTATCTCTGTGTTGAATTAATTACGACTTAAACTTACCACTTATGATTTATGAAGGTAACCTTCACTAACAATTCAATTTTGTTTACTTTATTGTATAATAGTGATTCAAAAATATACATTTTTTATCAATCAAGACGTTTCGAATTTCATTCTTTAGCCTGGAATCTTACCAGCTCGATTGCTATATAACATTCGCAGGCAAACTACTGCCTTGAGTTCATTCAAATGACGATAACTTTTTTTTTAATGAACCAATTTTGATGAACCAAACTTTAGTAGTTAAATTGAGTTAAAACAAAGCAATTGGTGATTTTTTTAAGTAAATCGGTTCAGGACCTTCGGAGATAACCATGACCATACATATAGATAGACAAACAAGAAATTAAAAAATATATATTTTTGCTTTCTATTATTCTTTTTAAGTGTTCCTCTATCGATTTCAGTCAAAATTACTAAATGTACAGACAAAATATTTTTATTGTCTTATTATATATAGAAAAGTTGTGGGCTCGAATCCCACTCGAAAAAATTAAATATTTATTAATTTCAGTTCTTCATTCTGGTATCGAAACAAAACGCGGCGTTGAGTTCCACCACACAACATGCAAAGCCTCCAGAACTGTTGGCGGAAATCGGGAAACGGAGTGTCTTAACACTAGGCTCCCTCTACCTATCCTGCTACATACGGGATACAGCGTAAAGCTACTTATAAATAATATAAGTTTAATACGTTATTGACGGTTCAACATTTATACCTAGTACTTAAAGTACAACAGTTTAAATTACAAAAGGATACAGAAGTAAAATATTCAAAACACTAATACGCTAGAACACAAACCCAACAAATCACATAATCGAAATTGCTTCTTAATTAATAAAACACAATCTATTTTAAGGTAGGTCAGTACGATACGGAAAGTTATGAAAGAATCGATTCTGAACTTGACCCAGTCGAGTACGTGGTGCCACCCTATTCGATGTAGACTATTCTACATCCCCCAAGCCACGTCAGCTGCATACGTAGCCCTCCTTGCAAATGTCAAATATAAACACATAATTAGCTGTGGCGAGGACAAAAGACTTTTAATATGTAGTCACGAAATGGCATTCGAATTACCTTCCATTAAAGAGTATGTGAGTCGAAAATAATTGAATCTTTTGAAAGTATAATGTGTGATCGCCGTGGCTTTTGGAGTAATAGTGGAGAAAATAGAAATGACAGAATATCTAAAATAACGGGACGATTGTGAATGTTACTGGGAAGTTATTCCTACATAGATAACTAACAACATGAATAAGCTAACAACATAAATAAGTTGTAACAAGCGTATAAAAAATTTCGACGTAGCTTAATGAGAGTCCCGATACATTCAAATTTTTATACGTTTTCTAAATAAGTATTTTTCTTTCCTAAGTGTGGAATAACACTTTAAAAATGTTAAAAAAGTTATATATATTTATAATATAAATGTTTCTCTGCGATAATATATTACAGCAAGAATAGAAGGATTATTCTGTTTTATTCTTTTCACTCACACGAAGTAAGACACGTCGAATGGCGGTCATAATTACGTTGTACGGTAAAGAGATAATGTTACACAAGAGGAGAATGGGTGTTGGAAATAGATTAGTTAAAATTTCACATATTAAATAAAAATCATTATTTACAATATATTATTAGCGTACTCGTGTAAAAGAGGGTAGATTTAGGTGGAAAATAACTATAAAGGCAGTGGAATTGTGTCAATCGGGGGCACTCGCTTGTAAGTGACGGCCCCTATAGGAAGGAAACTAGTGTGAAGTATTGTTAGTAGGTGATACATATCGCTTATTGCAATTACAGAGTATCTCTTTCAAAATAGTTTAGAATCATATAGGGGTCATAATCAGAAAAAGTGTACAATTTGAGTCTTTTCTTGTCCCGCTACTTTGAATACGTTTTAAAAATACAATTTTATAGATAAGTCAAATATTTTGCCATTTTAGATATATTTATTTATTAATTTAAGCATTTTGGTATTATTTTAAGTGTATTATGGCTAAAAATAATATGTTTTGTTAGTTGCAAAAAACCTTTTCAAAATGCTCCCATACAAATTTTCGTGTCCCATTGGTCACTTTATTTTTTGAAAAGTAGTTTGT
>JAATLQ010026535.1:67689-84890 GCA_013421005.1 Heliconius erato x Heliconius himera | reverse complement strand
CTCCAGAATTCGGCAGAAAGTGGGGAACGGAGTGTCTTAACACTAGGTTCCCTCTGCCTACCCTGCTGTGTGCGGGATACAGCGTGAAGCTAATTTAATTTAATTTTTTTAAGATATACTCGTATGCTGTTCGTTACAATATATAATTTTTGCATAATTTTAAACATTTGCGCAGCGCATGACCGTTTTACTCCCGTATATTAAAACTTTGATATCTTCTAAAATATCCATTTATATGATATGCTAATTTAAATCGATATAAAGCGCACAAAATATCTGCTCTAGACTATATAACATTACAGCATATTTCTTTAGTTAGCCTTACATTACCAAATGACAATAATAATGAAAGCCGTCGAACCACGAACGTTTGTTCCCCTAGAATAGGACCACCCTGGTGGTATCGTAAGAGGCGACTAAACTACCTGTGGTAGTGTCACGTCGCCAATAAATGCAACACGCATGAGCAAACTCAACCGGATCATTACCACACCCGACATTTAAAACCGGCATTAAGATGTGGCTATATGCCACTGCGCTCCGCAATAGATGCCGGGCTCCGGCGCCCATACCGCCAGATTTGTCCTCTTTGGACATCCACTAGTCGAGCGGGCTAGAGTGCATCTCACCCTTAGTGCTCTGTGTTTTTGCTCCTGAGCTGACACCAGTGCCAACGCGTTTGTTTCGGCACTTTTACTCAGTTGGCGTAGTTCCAGAATCATGGAAGAGCACCATCACCTTTTTTTGGGATCAAGTGGACAAGATACCTGATCCCAAAGAAAGGCGATGGCTCCGACCCATCTAACTACAGGCCTATTGCTGTCACCTCCCTACTCCCAAAAATCATGGAGAGCACCATCAACAGCCAGCTCTTGGTTTATCGAGAGGATCAGCGATTGATTAACAGACCAATCGCCAACAGACCATAATTCATAAGTGTTTGACTAATAATCGAATAATTGTAGTCTTAATTCTTGCGTGGGTGATTTATATGATATATTAACAACGCTAATACGTAACGAGCCAATGTGAGTGGGCTGTGGATAGCATATTTATTATAATTGGGCAATATTGTTATTAAAGAACGAAATAGCATTCGTACATGAAAGTTGGTACCAACTTTCACATACGAATGATATTGTACATTGCGAATAATATGGTACGGCCGCCGAGTTCTGGAGGCATTGCGTATTTAGTGGCGAAACTATCCGCCGCGCTTTGCCTCGGCACCAGAGCGAAGAAATGAAAATATAAATGTAAGTAAATATTTTATCTCCTCGAGTGGGGATCGAACCCACAACCAGTCGATTTTACAGTCACACTCTGCGCCACGACGGGCCTCAATATAACTAGACTTAGAGACTAGAGACTTAGAGACTAGGCAATATAAATAGAACTAAACGAGTTATATAGAGCTATAAATATGTTTATTGAACAAAAATACTTGCATGTATAAAACATAAATTCACTCACAAAACAATAATTCACGATTTCAATGTTTATAGTTAAATGAGAAAAATGGGTTTATATACGAAAAAAAATAATGGATCTGTCAGTCAAAATCCCTCAAAATTGATCCAAAAATTTATGACTTTGCTCTTTCTTATTAATGGTTGCCAATAATCTAAAAGCTCATTTCCTAAAGAGGAAATTAAAACTGTCTCCTAGACAGGAATACGAGTATATAATACTCGTGTAATTTATCTCCATCGTTTGTATAATTATGTTACCTATAGACTATTTACATTATTGTGACTGTCGCAGTGAATTTATTACCGTAAGTTAAATTCCCGTATGCGTCTCCATATTAAAAATATATCTCTATCGTTTTATTTAATTTTTCACAAAACGTGGTTTTCATTGAGTACTCTTATGATGGTTAGATGAAATAACTTGAATTTAAAATATTTTGCTTAGGCACTACGTAAATTTTTAGTCATAACTGGTTTAAACATTAAAAAATCATCACACGACCCATCCGTGAATTAACCTATTAGAATACTCGTGTAAATAGTCTATTAGAAATATGTCTTAGATTCAGAACTACAGCCTGGAATCAGACCCATTAATCTATTCTAAAAGCTAATAATCTTAGTCTTCAGATATCTTTTACCATGTTGCTGGCAACGACGTCGCAATCAATGATGTTTTTACGTAAAACACGTTGAAATTTTATCAAAAACTCCTTCAAAGTGCATGAAATGTGCTGGTTACAGGTTTTGTTCAAAATATTAATATAAGTATATATTAACGATTGCCGAAACATTTTTAATCTAAAAGTAGTAAAAAAAAATATCAATGACGATTGATGTGCTAAAATTAGGAGAATGGAATTTAAGATTTATTTTTGAATTGTGAAAGCTTCCGTGGCGGCAGTTGCACCGTCGGAAATGAAAGATCTGCATGCTAAGATTGTTATAACCCAAAATAAACAGTACGTTAGATAACGTATTTTCATGACAATGTTTAAAACAAAAGCTCGAGCGAAATGACCTTAATTTTATAAACTTATTTTGCAATCGATGTTTGTGTAGCTAGACCTAAATTATAAACACGTTTTATTATTAAAAATTTTAACTATGTACTTATTTCATTGAAAGTAGCGAAAAAATTGAATATAGATTAATTACGAATATTTTTGAAAAGAAATTAGCTAAGAATATAACAAATCTCCACGTAAAATATTCAAGTTTTTGAAGGTTTTTTCTTAAAATATTTTTGTATACTTTTGTATACTAATCTCCAATGTTGCATACGGTATTCACCTTAAAAGATAATGCATTTAGAGATAAGAAATTTAGAATTTAAAATATTATTGTACAATTTATATAATTACCACTGGTGAATCTGAATAAATAAATAAACCTGTCTAGACTACTTGTTTGTTATTTAGTTAAGTATTTAATATGATTTTCATCTTCACACAAACACAACAAAATTAAAATTTGTGCGTTTCGGAGAACTGCCAATTTGATCTGAAACAACATAATATTTTGTTAACTGTATTTAGATTTAAATTACATTATTTGGATTATCGTTTACAGTTATTCGATTTTCGCCTTTCACTATAAATAGATTGTCCAACACAACAATAATTAAAATTAAGCTGTTGTGATTTCATACAATTATTATTATTATAAGCTGTTGTGATTTCATACAATTATTATTTAAAACGACTTATTTTTAAAAGTAAAGAAATTATTAATTAGTGTGACGGAGTCTTTTTTAACACTTAACCTGTGGCACGACTTAATTGCTGTGTACTTGATAATCATAATCTAACATCTTTAGGTGGTTAGATAATACATAGATAATACAAGCATCTTCTGCAGAACATCTTCATTATTATCCTCTTCTAATCCATTTAAAAACGCGTCTATGTACTTTTGTGTCTACTTGCAGAAAAACACCTTCAGTCTTATAATGATTTTTTTGATGAGGTATTGTATTTTAGAAATCAAGCCTGTATATATATATATATATATATATATATATATATATATATATATATATATATATATATATATATATATATATATATATATTCTGTATAGTTCAATTTTAAATAAACCATTCACATCAGTATGATACCATTTTAAAATACAAACAAACATATCTCAAAGGTTTTGCATTGAAAATAAAATAAAATACCTACTATCCATTTAACAAAAATTTTTAGATCAAAACAAAATTATATATATGCTTCTTCCGCATTTATGTTATTTAATATGCAGTCTACATTTCGAAATAGTGAATTATGAATATATTTTAATAAACGGATTTATTATAAATATCCGTTACCGTACTGCAAAGTAGGCAGAGGGAACCTAGTGTTAAGACACTCCGTTCCCCACTTTCCGCTGAGTTCTGGAGGCATTGCGTGTTGAGTGGCGGAACTCAACGCCGCGCTTTGCCTGGACACCATAGCGAAGAAATGAAAATATAAATGTAAATAAATAATCAAGTGAGTATCGAACCCACAACCCGCCGATTTTAGAGTCACACTATGTGCCCCTTCGCCACAACTGGCCGAATGAATGAATGTTAGTAATTTTAAAATTTATTAATTTAATCGTGGAGCAGTAGCATAAGCGTTTGACTGTAAGCGCGACGACTATGAGTTCGATTCCTTCTCTGGGAAATTATTTTATATTTTCATTTACTCTCTGGCTCTGGTAACAAGTGTTGAGTTCCACCACTCAACACGCGATGAATTGAAAATCGGCGAAAAATGTGGAATGGAAGTGTCTTTATGGGAACAGAAAGAAGAAAAACTAGATTTCCAGGTTTCCTATATCTTATATCATCGTGAAACTAAAAAAACCTTCTATGTAAAAACAGATTACCACAATTGCTGCCGACGCTGTTATTCGACAGCGAACTAGTGATAAAGCTTGAAACTAAAAAAAAGCGTCGGAACCTGGATTTTCTGGGTTATACAAAGTTGTTTAGGAATCTGAACTGTTGTAAATCAAGGTAGTAGTAGAGATTTTTGTCGGCGATGTCCTCTAAAAGGAGTCTTTTAGAGGACATCGCCGACAAAAATCCTGAGTGATATGATGCCTGAGTAGGCATCATATGCCGTGATTAATCATGTTGAAAATAAAAACAAAGGAACGAATATTGAAATACCGGTGATCTGCCCTTGTCGTGGCGAAAGGGTACAAGCTCGGCGTTAAATTCCGCCATCAACACGCAATACCTCTCGAATTCGGTGGAAAATGGGGGAAAAAACACTAGGTTCCTTCTGCGTACACTGTTCTGTGTGGAATACAGCATGCAACAGATTAAAAAGGATAATTTATGTATCTGTATAAGAACCAAAATATCGATACACTCGCTTTGGTAACACTCTCAAAATTGTGTTCTTATTATCTCAGAAGCATTTAATATACTGTTTTAATTGCCTTTAATATATTATTTATGGCTGTATAAGAGTGAATTATGGGAATTGTAGATATGTCATTAAGCCAACATTCCGTTAAAATTATAACGTCAAAAGAATTGTTAAAACGGTGTAAGGTAGTGAGGAACATGTCGAAATTCTTATTCAGACTTCTTATGTTAAAGTTAAGAAAACTAAGATTATAATCCTGTGTCACAAATGTACTACAGTGCTCAGGGTCTTCTATTATGTGGCAGTTTATGCATAACGTATGGAACTCACGACGTTTCACGTTTCTCCCACCACGTACCCTTGGGATCCCTGCGGCCACCTGTCACACACACTATCCGACGCGTAAACTCATTACAGTAAGGTACTGAAAGTGATGGTGCTTAAATTTAAAAATCAGTTGTACTTAATTGAATTTTATAATTCACAGTTGAACGATATTTTTTTTGTTTGTCCTTAATTTTGCGGAGTAATATGTTTTATATCCATTACGCGCTATACGAGACTAAGCCTTAACGCACTGTTAGGTTGGATTTTATTGAAATGATCTTATGTCATAAGAATATATGTTTTAATATTTTGAATTTCTGTTTTTATTGACTGTTGCCATATTTTTGAGCTGTATTTGTATGCTATCTGTTATCTAGTATATAGTTGATCGAAAAAATAGTAAAAATCTAATTTTTAAATTATGTGTCATTGACAATTTCCTGTCTGCCAGTTGTTCTTCAAAGCTATATAAAGAAAAGGAATCATGAATCAGATGAATTGACTGCCCACTTCAACAATAGGGTTTTCAAAAACAATTAAATGGTTCTGGTGCTCTTTCAATTAGTCAAACATCCAGTTTACAAATGCAGTTAATTCCGCCTTTTTGTAATAAGAGCCTTAGGAAATCTTCAATTACAAGTGGAATTGTTATCAAAACAGTTTGATGCTTTGGAAATGCAATCCAGAGAAAAGCACTTTATTACTACATAGGCCAGTCATGGCGCAGGGGCACAAAGTGTAGCTGTTAAAGCGACTGGTTGTGGGTTCGATCTCCACTCGAGGAAATGAAAGATTTATTTAAATTTATATTTCCATTTCCTCGCTCTGGTGTCAAGGCAAAAAAGTGAGTGGAAATTTCATTAATATCTTATTAAGAGGATTAATGCTAAAATATTCTCATCTATTTTTAACATTTTTAAAGTGTTATTCCACACTTAGGAAAGAAAAATACTTAATTTGGAAAACATATAAAAAATTTAACGTAACGGGACTCGAACCCGCGCATCCTGGAAACCGGCCAGGTCAACTTCAAACCGACAGGACCGCCGAATTTTTCGAGGCATTGCGTGTTGAGTAGCGGAACTTTTGCCTTGGTGCCATGACGAAGAAATGAATATACTAATAAATAATTCCCCAAGAGTGGATCGAGCCCGCAACCGAACTTTCGAGAAATAATTGTAACAAAATACAATTATTATAAGATAAAAATTACATTCGCATATTATATCGTGAACTTTTATATTTATATAATTGAAAATACTTAATATTTATAGTAGTTTTAAGAAATATAAATAGTTATTACAGCAATGAGCATGAGAAGAAAGCATATTTTAGGCATTTTTTAAATTCTTATACCATTTGAAAAACTGCATTTCCTACATTCAAAAATATTATAATATTATATATACTTATTTTCTTAAATTCAAAAATAGTTTATTCGAAAAAAATAATAATATATTTTATTCTTTCAAGTGGGAATCGAATTTATAACCAATCTGTCAGACGTTCCCAAACCGTTACGACCGCCTCAAATTACTATTTTACCTACACGACTAATAAAATTTACATTTGTCCTCGAATAATCTTTTAATTTACAAAGTAATACTTATTGTTTTTATTTTAACAAATTCAAACTACTAACATGCAAATTATTAAGAACCTAACTGTGACCTAATCAAAAGTCAAGTATTTTTTTACATACATTTGTTTCTTAAGCCAAAAGTCAAAGTCAAAAGTCCAATTATTTTCTTCAAAATAACAAATTATATGTTAAATTTATAATAATTTAACGTCAAACAATTTATCACCAGTTCAATAAAGTCAATGCTTCAGACATGAAAAAAAACCGGCGCAAGAAACAGTCACACATCAGTGAGACTTTTTTTATCAATTTTATACATATTTAATTATTTGTGACAGTGAGTAATTTCCAAAGGCATGTTATCATTTATAAAATCATTTATTTAATAATAACCTTTAACACACAAACATCTTTTCACGATTTTTTTAAATCGTGATATACAAAATTCTGTGACGTTTTCTGGGATCCTAAGTAATCCAATCCTCACTAATAAGTGTGGAATAACACTTTAAAAATCTCTTGCCCAACGATAATTCTAAATAATTATCTTTGGATAGCGAAAATTGTCAGAATTGTAAATAAATAAGTTAAGCGTATAAGAATTTCGATGTAACTAAATGAGAACGCATGGATTATAATGGTCAGGACACTTGGACAGTTTTCAAGAGGCGCGAGTTTAAGCCTCGCTATGTTCAAATTTTTATACGGTTCTTATTCTTTCGTAAGTGTATGTGAAAATACTTCAAAATTATGAAAAAACATTCTATTTCATTTTAATTAAAACCGGTGATAAATAAATATATTTTAAAAAATCATATCTTACAGGATATTATTTAACTTACCGTTGCTGGTGTATGTGATAACTTGCAAGCTCAATTTGAACAACATCCCAGTGTCCTATTGAACTGAAATTTTATTACTTCAAGTTCAAAAAAAAAGTTAATGACTTGAAGACAATGAAATTATATACAGAGTGGAAACGTCTGTGCTCCTTTTACGAAAGCAGCATATAGAGTAATCAATTCCATCAGAAATTATTGAATAATACGACACATAATAGAATAAAAGTTATATGACTATTTTACATTTATATAATGCAACCATGGCCACCTTTTTTAATGTCATTCTTTACATATTTACACATTTTATTCATTGCGATTCAGACTGATAAAATCTGTTAAGATACTTCTTTCACATACTTTCAATGAAAGAAAGAAAGAGGAAAAGAAGGAAAAGAAAAATAAATAAAAAGTAGATTATTTGAGAATAAAAAAATATTTGTAAAAACAAAAACCCCGACTGCAACATAGAAAATAAACAAGCCCAATAGTTTATTAGGATTAGCAGTCGGGACCTCTTTAAATTATGCGGGGTTCCTGGTAGATTTTATTGAATGAAGAAGTACTTATAGGTCCCGACTGTTAATCCTAATAAACTATTGGGCTTGTTTATTTTCTATGTTGCAGTCGGGGTTTTTGTTTTTACAAATATTTTTTTATTTTTCATTTTTTTGTTAGAATATATTATGGTAATGCTAATCATGATATACCTTTTTGAAATCCTGAAATTGAGCTCTTGAATTTGATACCCATATTGTAGTATTCGAAACGAAAATATTTTTTTTCACTAAGTCCAATGGCGTACCACAGCCGCCATGATTATTTTTTACTAACGTCACCTATCTAAGAACACTTGGGCTGCTAATACGAATCTAACGATACCTCAAATATGTAAATCCGTTCAGCAGTTCTGAGATAAGAGGTAATAATGAATATTACATACATACAAGATACGCGCGAAAAACATAACCCTTCCTTAGCAGTCGGGAAAAATAATACAAAAACTACAAATGAAAAAAGAGAATTTAATAAAGAATAACACAATGCAAAAAAAAGTAAACATTATTTTAGTAAAAATAGGGACGACGCTCTAGCTGATTTTATGTAAAAAAAAATATAAATATTTAAAAGTTAACCAAGGCCAAGCATAAATTAATTATATTCTAATACGTGGGTAATACGCATGTGATGGCTCGGTAAAGGCTAGCAAATTCCAACGCCAAACGTGTAAACACCTCGCAAGCGTTTTCTACAGAGTCCCTTTGATCTGCTGAAAAACCGCCACTGGTTCGGGACGGCAACAAGCTCTGGCAAGCCATCACAAGCCATGACAAACGGAATGTTTACATGTTAGTGTTTGTGGAAACTCGGCAAATCGGCTCAGCTATAACATTAATCGTAATTTCTTTTTATAAAAGAGTATAAGGTAATATGGTTGGATTTTTCTTTTACACAAAATAAAGGACATCTATCCCCAAAACAAATACATCGCGGATTCCACAAGACGGTAAATTGAGCAAAATCTGCAATTGATAAGTCAAAAAAATGCGTATAAGTAAATAATATACATAAAAGATTAAACTAGCTAAATTCAAAAATACTATTCATATAAAATTCTATTAACAGTATTTTATTTTTTTTCATTTTTGTAATAAGTAGTTAAAAAAAATTACTTCTTTTTCATAGTTTCATTCATTAATATGGCGGTAAATAAATATAAACATTTGCTTATTGAATTTATTTATTTATTAAAATATGATGACTTTTTTTAACTTCTATTTAAATAAGATTTCTTGTGAACACCTTTCGCATGCAAAATCAACAATAAATTAGATTAAAACAATCATTTTTTTTGTCTTCTTATGATACGTAAAAACATACTAAGCAATAAAAACATACATAAATTACTTTTCTTTAGCGGAAGTGACATAAAAAATTACTTTATGTATGGAATATTGATCATTCCGTAAAAGATACACTGGCTATCTGACCAGATATGTAGACCAGTATATCTTCTTTTTTTTTTTTTTTATTTATTTATTTATCTATTTTTTACATTGTAAACACATATATAATCTTGCCAAACTCGTGAGTTTGTAGGCAAGAAGCGCTCATGACATTTTTAACCTAAACTAAACTAACATTCTAATACTAAACTTACAATTACTATTTAAAATAACTTACAATAAAAAAAAAGAAAAAAAAAAACAAAAACAAGTAAACACATCTCTTATACTAGCAATTGTTAAACTATATAAAATACAATCAAATAAAAAAAAATATATCAAAAAGAAATTAAAAACAAGCAACAACACTTAATAAGTATTACCAGTCTCGTACTATTACTATTCTATAATATAAAATACAAAAACAAAAAACATAAAAAAAATACAAACAACAAGTAAGCAATCAATGACTAAAACAAAAAACAGCATATCTATACAGAAAATTTATAAACATTAAAAAAAAAAAAAAAAGAAAAACACATAATAAAAAAATTAAAAAAACCGATTATATACCCTTGTCTATTTCTTTAAGAAAGAAATCTCTCAGTTTTACCTTTAAAATTGGTTTACTGATGTCATCACTCAATGTGAGACTATTTATATTATTAAAGATTTTGGGTACCATACACCTTGTTGTCCTCTTTCCATAATAATTTTTCGCAATTGGCTCAATAAATTCTTTTTTCCCGAACCTCCTAGTACTATACTTATTATCGATCGTTTCCTTATATTTATTAGTATTAAAATTTTCGGCGCATATTAAGTAGTTTACTTTAGTGTCTACTGGTAAAATTCCACAAATTATTTCTTTTATCTTTTCACTAACTAAAAATTTAATTAAACGTATTTGAAGTTGCTTTATATCCAATAAATATGTTATGAATGTCCGCCCATACACACTAAGACCATAACTAAGTATTGAGTCGGCGAGGGCGTAGTACACAATGCGTAGCGTTTCTTTATTTAATACTTTACTTAAGTGGTAAAACGCCCCCAGTACACATCGTAGCCTACTGACTACTAAAGATATACTGGTCTACATATCTGGTCATAACTATCTACACCACTTTTAGTTGAACTATAAAACTCAATTATGTGCGGTTTTTTAGAGTTCGTGCTAATGGTGCCCTCATCTTCATAAGGATGACTAAAATATCGATATCTTTGGTTTGAAGGAAAGCAACGTTAGTGGATGTCGTAACAAAAGATTGAACTTTCCACTATCCATTGTTATAAATTGTAAATTCACAATCTGAATTTATTTTCCAAATACATTTAGTTTCTATTGTATACATCACCATTTGAACTAGCCCTGATAAATATAGATAGACGATATTATTTTTTTAATGTCACCAATGTTGTCGTTTAAAATCATATTTATGGTAGACTAAAAGACTATATAATTGTAATTGTACTTTTTCTTTTAAATTGTGGTTAAATAAAATGAAAAGATAAGTGATTTATTCACCTTAACAATTTTAATTAAATTTATATAAGTTAGCTTCACTTGTGAGTAATCGCTGTAATTTGATTATGTCAGATTTTTATTTTTCCTAGTAAAATTTATTTATATTCATTGATAAAAACTATTCTATAAGTTGCATTAGGCTTTAAACTATCACCATGACAAAATTAATTAAATTCCATCCAGTAGTTATCGGTATTTTAAATAATTTGTAACTTTTTTTTTTAAGACAACTATCATGAAAACTAGGACGAAATTCAAAAGGAATGTACCTCCAGACCTTAAGCTATCGCCATGCAAAAAATCATTCATTTCTGTGCAGTAGTTTTTGCGCTATTGGCGAAACAAGCAAACAGACAGACAGACAAAAATTCTGCTAAGTGATAAGTTCTTTGATTTTCACGATTATTACACATTTTAAATTAAACTATTTACCGGATTAATCACATATATTAAGGATTATATACATAATACACTTTTAGAAACCCGATGTTTCGAATACTTTGCTGTAGTCCGTGGTCACGGGTACACTGAGGTGACATTCGCCTGTCAGCTGACATAATTATTATATCAAACTACCGTCAACGATTTCCTAATGGCCTCGCTTACTGCCCTGAATTCCTGCAGCATGAGCTGATAGTATCTTGCCCTCTGGTATGGTGGGCTTGACTTTAATGATTGTACCCCAATGTGTAAGCCCCAGGTGGTAGAAAGTTTCCAGCCATCCTCTCTATTGAAATTAGGATGTTTTTGCATTTCAATAGCCTCGTGGATCATTCTAGGAATGTATCTGTTTTCCTCAGCGAGGATTTGGGGTTTATCTAATCTAATGTAGTGGCTGGGTTTCACACAGTGTCCTCACACACAGCTGTGTCCGATACATGCCCATTCTTGATATCGGAGATGTGTTCCTTCACCCTATCACCGATCATTCTCTTTGTTTGACCGATTTATGATAAGCAGTCACCCTTATGAGATTTTCTTTTAAATGATGTTGGAGACATGTGAGTGCAATTCATTAATAAAAACTAATTACCATAAATTTAATTAAAGCTGATTACGGCACAATTCTTCCAGTTAACCCTGGTGTAATCTATTCTACTATCGTGTATGATACCTGCAGATTTAGTTCGTAATTCAGTGTACTTCGGTAAGTATTAAATAACTAATTTAGTAATTTAAGGGGGCGAAGCCGCGTAGGGATCGCTAGTTATAATGATGAAATACAGCTACGTTATACCTACTCTCATTCAATACAATCTTATGACACGTATGCATATTACTTTGTTAGAGATATTTCACAACTAAGAATCCAGATTTAGGTATCACTGGGGTAGACAAAATGATGCTAAGTAATTTATTGTAATGTTTGGTACTAAGTAATTTTTTTTGTTTCTGTTCTGAGATTTAATTAAATATTTAATTTGATTGATGACAAAAGTTTATTACGGAGTCTGCATAAAATTCGCCTCGTTTTGCTTACTATGCTTGCTATTTTTTTTATATTAGAAAAAATGTCGTTTTAATTAATAAAAAAAATCCTTTTATTAAATCATTAGCGCATGCGCCAAGCATGCGATCGTTTTTGACCCCTGCAACGGCAACATAGATAAGTTGTAACAAGCGTATAAAAATTTCGACGTAGCTCGATCAGAACATATGGCTTAGTTGGTCAGAACGCTTGGACGGTTTCCAAAAAGGCGCGGGTTCAAACCCCACCACGTAAAATTGTTTATACGTTTTCTTAATAAGTGTTTCCTTTTCCTAAATGTGGAATAACACTTTAAAAATGTTAAAAAAAATCTCACACGACTATTTCGATATTAACGTCAAAAAATCTTTATTTTTATTACGTATAGACTGACCAATGGACCAAAATTCTAACCCAGATCTAGATGACCTAGAAGATGAATACTGACTATGTCTAATGCTTCATGGTATATCTCTCACATAAGAGACTAGGCAGAGGGAAACCAGTGTGAGGACCGTGCTCATGTCACCTACTGCGAAATTCTCGAGACCTTGTGTGTTGAGTGACAGAGTAAGGAAAATAAAATAATTAATTCTCTCAAATGTGAATCGAACCTATAATCGTCACGTGTTACAGTCAGACTTTGACGCTACGCCACGACGGTCTTTTTTTTACAGACACTATAGAGTCGACGTTAAAAAATATAATTAATTAAAAATAATAATAATTTTTAAAACAATATTATAAATATTATTTAACTTATAGTCACGATAAGTACAATTTTTTTATATAATAGTTTATTTCAGGTCTTTAATTACGCGTTCCATTCATAAATAATATTAAAGTAACGTAATATAATATTAAAGTAACGTAACAGGACAAGCCAGGGCATAGGAGGCAGCGGCACCAAGTGTGACTGTAAAACCGACTGGTTGTGGGTTCGATCCTCACTCGAGGGGATGAAATATTTACTTAAAATTTATATTTCCATTTCTTCGCTCTGATGTCGATGCAAAGCGCGGCGTTGAGTTCTGCCACTCAATACGCAATGCCTCCAGAATTGGGCAGAAAGTGGGGACGGAGTGTCTTAACATTAGGGTCCCTAATGTGTGCGGGATACAGCGTAAAGCTGGTTTATTTATTTTATTTTTTAATTTAATAACTATAAATAATCACGGTATTTTATACTTTAAAAGAAATAATAACATAATTAACATTTTTAATATTGCAAAATATAATGTTGGCTGAATAAGTTTCTCTCAACGTCAAAGTCACAGAAAAAGAAAGGAAGAGAGGGCGTCTGGTGAAGAAAGGTTGCTCAAAATTGCTTATAGAAGTTTTAATTTATAACTAATATTTATTTAGTTATATTTTATATTTAAAAAAAACATAGTATTCGAGGCTGGTAAGATATGTTATAAGCGCTGCCACTATTTACAATTGTTTTATTTTGGAATACTTTGTCGGTAAATTTTTAATAGCTTATTATTAAAACAAAGAATAGTGATATTAATGCATGTAATGCCATTAATATACAGCTATAAATATTATTCAATTATTAAGTGGAAATAAATGCATAAAGATGTTTTATGAGGTATGTAAAATTACAATTTTAATAATATACGTAGAATGCTTGCCGCCATCATTGTTAGATCCGTGTATATGAATCGTGAAACTAAAGTTATATAGGTTTGGTAAATTATATTTATTAATTTAATGTTTATATATATTCATAAATATTTAAAATATTACTGTATAAGGATTTATATGTGTTTACATATAAATACAATAGTATAATTTATAATATGATATAAAATTATAATTATATCAAAATACAAACCTAGGCTGAGGCAGGCACTAAGGATCCGGAGGTAAAAACCTCAAAGAGGAAGTACAACCGAGCCTCTAGGTTCTTTAAGTGACAAATTGCCAGAGCAAGGTCCATGCATATCCACAAAAAGCCGATCTCCTGGGCGCTCCCTTTGCCTCGAACTTGACTTTGGATGACCAAGGAACAACGTCGCCGACCATCCCGCGGTGCCAAAGCTCAATGTTGGAGGTAAAATTCAACCAAACAGTTGTTAGGCTAACTCTGTCTTATTTGTGGTTCAATTCAATCCCAAGAAGACACAAGTATGCACGCTAACCACAACAAAAAAAATCCATTTGTCGTATCGCCAGTCTTCCAAAACACTCCCCTTATAGCCGCGCGCAGTATCAGCACATTGGGCCTTAGCGTTCCGAGTGACGGCCTGTATCGCGATCATCTGGAAATCAAGGCCAAGTTGGCCTCAAAGAAACTAACATTGGCTTTGCGTAGAGATGTATCCTCGCTGTGCGTTCTCTACCGCATTTATCATGGGGAGTGTTCTGGAGAACTGTTTGACCTATTACCTGCCGCCGAATTTTCTCACCGCATAGTACGTCACAAACTTAAGTACCACATCAACTGGATACGTGGCATTCCACTACGCGCCACTCAACTGTGGAATGACCTACCTGCGGCAGTCTTTCCAGGTCGATATGATCTGGGTAATTTCAAAAAGCGCGTCTATCTCCACCATAAAGGCCGGCAACGCACCTGTAGCTCCTCTGATGTTACACGGTCATGGGCGGCGGTGATCACTTACCACCAGGTGACCTGTACGCTCGTTTGCCTTATCTTTTTCCGTAAAAAAAATTACATATTTACAATTTATAAATATAATATAATATGAGTATATTCAATGTCTGACAATAAAGGCAATCTGCCGATATATTTAATTAAATATTATAAAGATATTAGACGGTATTAAATTATAAATTATACGATTGTTCCCTATGTCATACTAATTAGTGATATTGGAGACTAGGTTAATTAGGTTAATTGTTATTGCATTTAATTGTTATACCGTGATCAACGTTGTCTCGCGGTGCGCTTACAATGCGAAAGCGAAGCTTGAATGGTATTAAAAATGTATGTATATATGCATTTCCTGGAACTCTGGTGTATGCAGTAGTGTCCGCCTATGAATCTAACAACTTTTAATGTAACGTGTAACGTTTTGATGTAGAAAACAAATGAGACTTAGATTACTTAACATATCGGCTGCCTTGCGAACGACCTATATTGATCTTACAAATCACCATTCAATACGATTTTAATATTTTAATATAAGCAAGCGTAACAAGTACCTTCAGAAAGACCACCCACAAACGTCCCGTCCCGTTCAATAGAGACTTGCTGCTGTGGTCTGGTAGGAACTAACAGTGTAGGGGCGGGGCGGTGGCCTTGGGCCTATAAGTTATAACTACAGTTCTGGACAGTTATAGTGGAGAGGAAGATAGGACGTCTTCGATATACTTAAGAAATGTCAAGGAAGATGAAACGGACATACTGACATTTTATTTATAATATATTTTATTTGCATTCATACTAAATTTATGGTTAATTTCATATTAATATTGTTATCTCTGAATCTCTAAAAGATCTTGGATTACTTACTTTCACTACGACAAAAGATTTTGACAAAGAGAGACAAAAGATTAAAAATATTATTTATATAATTTTATTTAAATACTAGCGGCCCTCCCACGGCTTCGCCCGCTTAAAATACATAATTATTGATTTAATAAGCAGATTTGATTGACAACTCTAATGACTTCTAATGTGTTTTTTTTATTACTTTAATCTGTAATATTCTAATATGATTTTTTTACGACAATATCGTAACTTCTATAAGAAGTTTTGATTGTTTCGAACTAAAAAATATGACCAATGTTGATATTTGATATTCATAAAACATACATAAAGCTAATTATTCCCGACTGCTAAGGAAGGGTTATGTTTTTCGCGCGTATCTTGTATGTATGTAATAATCTTTATTACCTCGTATCTCCAGAACCGCTGAACGGATTTACATATTTGAGGTATCGTTAGATTTGTATTAGCAGCTGTTCTTAGATAGGTGATGTTCATAAAAAATAATCATGGCGGCTATGGTACGCCATTGGGATTAGTGAAAAAAAAAATTTACGTTTTGAATACTAAATATGGGTATCAAATTCAAGAGCTCAATTTCAGGATTTCAAAAAGGTATATCATAATTATCATTACCATAATAAATTCTAACAAAAAAATGAAAAATAAAAAAATATTTGTAAAAACAAAAACCCCGACTGCATCAAACTAAAAAGAAAATAAACAAGCCCAATAGTTTATTAGGATTAACAGTCGGGACGTATAAGTAATTCTTCAATCAATAAAATCTTTACCAGGTACCCCGCATAATTTAAAGAGGTGATGCAGTCGGGGTTTTTGTTTTTACAAATATTTTTTTTTATTATATGTATATATTTTTGTAACATTACGTTCTTTTTACCTATGTTATGTTTTTTAAAACTCTGTTAAATGTGCTGATGTCAATTAATGATTTAATTTACTGCTTTAGAAACAGCCGTAAATGTAAAATTATTGATTTGGGTCAGGATTCATAATATTCTTTGTAAACTAACTGTAATGTTTGCATATTAACTCCTGTACAGTTTTTTGAATTAGTTACACATATTATTAGCTAAATAAACAAATGGTAAATATGTAGTTATTACAGAGTACACGTAGAAAGGATGTTTTTAGGCATTTTTATATAGATTAATTTCAAACGAACGAACGAACCACAAAATCTATGTATTTGC
>JAATLQ010026535.1:25211-67589 GCA_013421005.1 Heliconius erato x Heliconius himera | reverse complement strand
TAGTGATTCAAAAATATATATTTTTATCAACAGTCATATAATCAAGACGTTTCGAATGTCATTCTTTAGCCAGGAATCTTACCAGCGCGATTGCTATATTGTTATTGCGAACGTTAGTTCGCAGGCACACTAATGCCTTGAGTTCATTCAAATGACGATAACTTTTTTTTTAATTAACAGATTTTGATGAACCAAACTTTAGTAGTTAAGTTGAGTTAAAACAAAGCAATTGGTGAAACTTTTAAGTAAATCGGTTCAGTACTTACAAGTACAGTTACAGTACGTACAAAAATAATATTTTTGCTTTCTATTATTCTTTTTAAGTGACCCTCTATCCATTTCAGTCGAAATTAATAAATGTACAGACAAAATATGTTTTGTGTTTTATTATATATAGAGATTTTATTGAATGGAGATTGGGATGTCAGTTACAACAGTTTTTATGGAAAAAGACAAGGCAAATAAGCGTGCGGGTCACCTGATGGTAAGTGATTACCACCGTCCACGACACCGTGCAACACCACAGGCGCTACAGGTGCGTTGCCGCCCAATCTACCTTGGGCGCCGGAGCCCGGCATTACCTGATGCGAAACGCAGTGGCATAAAGCCTACTTAACGCCGGTTTTAAATGGCGGGTGTGGTAATGATCCGGTGGAGTCTGCCCATGCGTGTTGCCATTGCTGCCGTAACCCTGCCACACGTACTTTAGTCGCCTCTTACGACACCACCAGTACCAGGTTGATCCTATTCTAGGCCGGGGCCACACGGCAAAAAACCTAGTCTACCTAGTTAAGTACGAATAGACTGAGAATTAGGCAAATATCTCAGTTATAAACATATGGATTATATTAAAATTAAATAATACCATGCCGTCTCCTGTTTGTCCTAATTTAATTAAATGAGTGTTAATTAAATGATATCTTTTATTTCTATGTATAAGGACTCTAAGCTAAGGACCATACCTTATTACTTAGTCTACTTTATATGTATATAACATTTCCATAGTCGTAATAACAATGATTCATTTTAATTAATTAAGATAAATATTTTGTTTAGGTTTAAAAATACTTAAACCTTACATTATTATGACTATTTAAAGTAACATAATAAAATATGATTTTAATAAACACTTTTTATTTTTCTTCTTTTTTTACACTCACCGAGGCCGGTCGTGGCGCAGCGGCACAAAGTGTGACTGTAAAACCGACTGGTTCTGGGTTCGATCCCCACTCAAGGAGATGAAATATTTACTTAAATTTATATTTCCATTTCTTCGCTCTGGTTTCGAGACAAAGCTCGGCGTTGAGTTCTGCCACTTAACACGCAATACCTCCAGAATTCGCCAGAAAGTGGGGAACGGAGTGTCTTTCACTAGGTTCCCTCTGCCTACCCTGCTGTGTGCGGGATACAGCGTGAAGCTGATTTATTTATTTATTTTTACACTCACATTTCACATTCTGATGTACAGTTTTCTATTTATTTGACGACACTTCGTTGCTAGTTACCAGCCGCAATATTTTTTCGAAAAATCGATTCTCTTAATGCTGCACAATTATTTTCACTGGATATCAGTCGCTGATGACATCTTTTATAAATTTTATATATAATATATATATAAAGTCCAGTATAATAGTTAGCACGTTGATGGAGAGCAGAATATTTGTAATCGTCAAATGGAATTCCACAGCTTCCAAAGAGTTATTTCCTCCAGCCGCATTTTGTATTATCAGTGTCTTCTTTTGACAGATTTTTCCATTTTTTGTGACACAATTCGAGTTAATAATTTTATTGTATTTACAACACTTAGTAACAGTGAATCTGAATTCCATTTCTTATATGGTAACGGGTTGAAACACGTTACCCGGATAGAGACGCGGGAGGAGCGCTAGGCGCGCGCATCACTTAGCCATGTACGGTAAGAGATCGTAATAAAACACTTGAATGCTGGATATGAACTTTATTATAATCATTACAATGATACTTACATACTAGCTTCAATATCTACTATAACTACACATATGTACTTAAGATATACCACTACAAATATATAGTTAAGTTAGTATGCGTACTTACTAACTTGAAAGTGGAGCCTTTTCAGAGGTAGCTCTAAACAAAGGTAAATATCTCTGTCTGGGAGGATGATTGAGCCATTGAATAGGGGGTTTTGAAATAGTTCGTAAATAATGTATCTAAAATGAAAGCTTACTAGGATAACGTATTTTGCCCCAACTTTAAACAACCTTTAAGACGTCTGGTAGGAATAAAAGCCCACCCAGCCCAGTATGATGTTAAGACTAACATAAAAATATATATTTTTATGCTATTCTTAACAATATACTTTCAAGTTAGTAAGTACTATACGTACATACCTTCTTAACTACATAATAGACTATTAATTTTCAAAATTTTAACTTTTCTAAAATGACGTAGATCTGGGGGTCCTGGGATCTCAGTCTATAATATATTATTACATGTATTAAATTTATGAACTAGCGTGGGAAACGAACATTAATAAGTATGATATATCTTTGAAATATTTACTTAAATTTAAATTCCCATTTCTTCGCTCTGGTGTCGAGGCAAAGCGCGGCGTTAAGTTCTGCCACTCAATACGCAATACCTCAAATATTCGGCAGAAAATGGGGAACGGAGTGTCTTTACACTAGTTTCTCTCTGCCTATCCTGCTGTGTGCAGGATACAGCGTGAAGCTGATTTTTATATATCTTAATAATTTTCTAAATTTAAATCTTGACTAAATTAAATTATAAATAATTTAAGTTAATCAAAAATTTTAATCTTGAATAAGTTAAATTAAAAACAATTTAACTTAAATAAGATTTAAATTTATAAATTACAAAATTTATACGAACAAATATGTAGGTGTACAATATAGGGTCCGGAATGTAATCTAGACAAGATATGCGAAGAATGCTTAAAGGAATTTCATTAAATTCAACGCGCACTTATTGATATGGACGCCAAGCGTTCTAGGCCGGGTCGCACTTTATTAAGACATCATATAAATGTCGTAGAAACGTGACGATGTACGTGACAATATTCTATATTGCGTATTGAGGAATAATCGATATACTCCAAGAAGCAAATTAAGACGAAGCTTCGAAATTAAAAGTTTAATTTATACAAATGTAAAAAAAATATTATGTTTAGCTTTACCCCTTAGAGAGCCAAGCCTCTATTACGTTAATCTTTATAAAGTAACCGACTGTACGTGAGATCAAGAAACTATCGTTACGGTTTAAAATATCATATCCTACTCTTAAGGTTTGATATTAAATGTAATGTATTAAACAGAGACAACTCACTGATAACCGATCTGGTTGTCGTCTATAAGGAGAGAATATAGATAAGATTAAAATTTATTTCAAATACTTTTTTCGAAGGCTTATTATCTTCACATTACAAACAGTAAAGTGAACACTAGTGAATGACAACTCAAATTTATTGAATTTATCGACGTCGATTCGATATGCATACTGTGTCAGTCTTATTAGTGGTTGCGAGAAAAAAAGTTTAAGCCTATACGCCCGTTGTTATTTATGTAGTAATATTTTTGTAAATCATTTCTATAATAAATGTTAATTTATGGTGAATTTAGGAAGAAAGTTAAATACAATGGTTATCTTATATTATAAAGTAGTTAAAGTCTAGTTAGTTAAGTTCACTCCAACATGATAATAATAATTATTATTTGTACTTTAACATAGGTTTTTATATCTTTTGTAAATTTAAGATAAATATTTTATTATATTGATGACAATGGACGTGCCGAAAGAGGTATGTATTTTAAATGAAACTATTTTAACCGGATTAATCGCGTATATTTGATATTAAACATTTTTGGAAACCCGACGTTTCGAACACTTTGCAGTAGTCCGTGTACACGGGTAGACTGAGGTGGCATTCGTCTATCAGTTGACATAATTATTATTATATCAAACTACCGCCAACGATTTCTTAATTTCTTAGCGTACTGCCCTGGATTCTTGCAGAATGAGCTAACTGTATCTTGCCCTCTGGTACCCACCATGGGTTTGAGACTTCAAAGATTTTATGAGAGGGTCCCAGGTGGTAGAAAGCTTCCAGCCGTCCTCTCTATTGAAATTAGATACCAGTACTCCTACCGCTCACTTTTCCGTAGGTACGTTAAAAGCATGAGGACCCACCGAAGTGCATATCTGAAGAGATTGATGACAGTGGACGAGGCGAAAGAGGTATGCAGAGACTTTTGCGTTTGACGCTTTGTTCCCTCTCGTTGTCCCGCTAGGGACACAGCGAGAAGCTAGTTTAGTTCAATTTTATTTTGTTTAAAAAAGCACTTATTCATTTTCGGCAAAATCCCTTTTGTTTTAATTGTATTAGGCTTTTAAGGAATAGTAAAAACTATACATTCATTTAAAGTAGCAAAAAAGAAACACTCTATATAGTACACATTAGATGTAAAATTAACATTAACTAATAATAGTATTCACAGGTCTAATTGATACACTGTAAAAAATTTGATTACTTTTTTTGTAATTTTTCAAACATAAAAGTGGTTACTGTGAGTTATCCTTAGAACATAGACATATGCTGTCACAGATTTTTGTTGACTTTGACATGACTTTGGCCGTATACGCAACGCACATATAGATATAAGCTCTCTATAAAGCTCGCTATAAAGCTCTCGAGTTCCCGTTTTTGCAACATTTTGCCTTCTTCGATAAATGGGTTATCCTATCCTCGATAATAGAATGTTTAGTGATCAAAGGCTGTTATATATACACAGGTTAGAAAAGACTTATTTTAAAATTTAAAGGTAATATCGAAAAACTTGTTAGCGATGAGTTACTTAACTCATACAGATTCATAACTCTAATTGGCATCATATATCTAGTACGTTTCTTCCTATCTTTTTCTTGTCTCTTAAAAATTTAAAAATACTAATCAAATATTTAAATCTGACTTTAATATGAAAATCTTTTTATTGTACTTTTATGCATGCAAATTAGCTCCCAGATTCGCTATTCATAGTGGGCGATACGTGCTCGTGCACGAGACTAGGAAATTTTCTACTAATTAAACCATGTGCATAAAAATATTTTATGGTTATATATCTTCTTTTATATTATTTCTTTCAAGGTACACTTCGGGGTAAACCTTTAAAGAAGGAAAACATAAACATAAGGAGGTACCTACTACTTAATTGATGTTATAGGTATTTCGGGATTTTATAGATAGGTATCATTAAGTTCATAGATAAAGAGAGATTATCGTTTTGTGTAGCATTTAACATCACATTTAATCTAAAGAAAATTTAGTAACTATTATAGTAATAGTTATGAAACTTTTACTTATTTTTAAGCCAAAAAAATTCTTCATGACTACCTATTATTTTTTTTTCATATTTTTCATGTTTAAGCGCGCGCTATATTTTTTACGTTCCGTGTTAAACATTTACAGAAAGATTTATTTTTTAGGAAATTTCTTATTATTTCTTCCAAAAAAAAGAATAATTTTAGTGTTAGTTTTGACTAATCTATGTTATGACACAATGTACGAGGAGGCATTTGCTAATACCTATAATATAAAAAAGCAAAACCAACTGCTATTGTAAGCTAAATACACTTTAATTTTATTTTTTGATGAGTGAAAGCCGGAGGTTCCCTTGACTCCCTCAACTTAACTCGAATCCGTTTAGTACAAAAATATTAATAATTCAGTGATAACAATTCAATTCATAAAATTATGCAATTTTTCTTCAATGTTTTCTTATGACGTGGACGTTCTCACATCAAATTATCGCCCGTAAACCGACCTAACAAACATCCAGTTTAAGAAACAAAATATTTTACCAAAGTGTAGTATTATCTACTGTTGTATGCAAAGATTATGATGACCATATCTCTTTAGAAATATTATGTAGTAGTAGTTTTAAATTTATTATAAAGTACAACATTTTATTTAATTATAAGTAAATTAAATTAAAATCAGTTTCACGCTATAAGTAAAAGTAAACGAGCATAATAATCAAAAATAAAGATTGTTTTCATATTGAAAGCCAGGAACGTTGTAAAATTCAAATTTCAATTCTAAATCTTTTTCAATCACCCCATTTTAAGATATGATAAATACCAAAGATTATTTGCTTCATTTTCATAATAATATTTAAATACATGTCAAACACCCAAAAGCCTATTTATTCTCAGATTTGAGACGCATTTTAATACTATAAAAATAAACTACTATAATAAATTATAGAGCGCAGGTACTGCGGACTTTTTACATTAAAATGTGATGTTTTGTCATCGGTCATATTATATCCGGCATTTTGAGTATCGGTCAACCTGTCCATGAGACAGTACTGTTGTGATTTTGTTGTTTTTATTAAGTTTCTTGTTTTGTAAAGTGTTATAGGTGTTTTCTGATTGTCTTATTTTTGCTATATTGAATTTTTCATATTTTAAAACATTAGTAAATCTGGACTAAATTAAACAGAAATTAAAAACTCACTTAAAGATTTAGAAACAGTATTTCTTCGTTTACATTTTGTCTCACCCCAAAATGAATACGAAACGTTTTTCTATTAATAATGACAATTTTTGGGAGCAAAATCAAATAAAATCGCAAAAGATTAATATTACGATTTATTAAGTATACATAAATAACCATACAAAAATAACCAACCAATAAATGTGATAGCCTTAAAAGGTGGGGCAAAATTTGGTTTTAAAACCACTAAGTTCGAGTGAGGTATCAGATGAAAGGGCTCTGGCTAAGCTTGAACTTCAGAAAAAGCTCGAGACTGCCAAGTTTTGTACAGAACCCTCGGTGGGCAAGCCCGACTCGCGCTTTTCCGGGTTTTTAATTATTGATAACGATATGTGCAAAAAAAATATCGGGGTTGGCTGACATCGATGTTTTCCTTTCGATATTTATCGAACATCGATGATTTAGCTTCGATGTTGACATCGATGTCAACATTGATGTTTTTCTAACATCGAGCATCCCTACCGTGCAAACACTATGCAGTTTGACATTGACACGTGACAGATTACCGTTGCTTTTAAACTAAAGACTGTGCAGAGCCACTTGGATGGAAATATACTTTATAACAAAATTTTAATATTTATAATATATAAACGATAGTTTTATGTTACAATATGGTATTTTTTATCATCCTAAACAACTAATTTTATGTATATTTAGACGTCATATATATTTTTCCTACCTTGTGTTGATTCTTTGTTAGTAATATTGTTTAATTATAATAGTATACAATTATTCCACAACTATGTCTGACAGAGACATGGAAATTGACGATTATTGTGACATTACTTCACAATTGGATGCCAGAGAAATTTTAAAGTATTTAAATGACTTGGGAATTCGTAATATAAGTGGAGAAGTACTTAAATATTTCATTACTGGTGAGTGTAGGCATTTTAGCTACTGACAATAATCATTTATGATTTAATAATTTATGTCCTTTTTATGATTAATGTATTTATAACAATTCATCTATGTAAGATTTTTACAAAGACATTATGAAATAGATACATTAAATTGTAATATCTTTTTGTAAATTTCAGATCTTAAAAAACTTATTAAATATGACCTGCAAAATAAAAATGATGATCAAATCACTGAAAGTCATAAGTCTGATATTATAGGTCCAGAAAGATTACACAGAGCTAGTACATTTTCTTCTAGAATAAGATCTAAAATTCCAGGCCCTAATGTTGTATGTAACAGACAGTGCCAAGCAATAAAGAAATTCAATAATATCCAGACAACATACTCTGCTCCAAATTTAGGTAATAAAAAACAAGTGGAAAAATCTCCACGAAGAGCATGTTCATGTGTTAAAATTGAATACAAAAAGGATACAGCAAAGGAAACACAAAAACCTGTATCCTCAAATAACAACAGTAAGTACATTTTTTTTCAGCAGTGGGTGGATAGTATATGTTTGTAAAGGCAATATTGTGGATACAATCACCAATAATAACTTAGGTTATCACTTCCTATACTAATATCTGACCAAGAGTGAAGCTGATAAAAATATAGTAATATTTTACAATTACTTTAATGCAATTTACTTCCTCGCTCTGGCAATGACTGAAACAACTAACGAAAACAAACTTAAGAAAAGCACAGCGTACCTCAGGAATTTGGCGGAAAGTAGGTGATGGAAATGTCTTAATAGGGAACAGGGAACAAAGTGTCTTAACACTAGTCTCCTAGGTTGCCTCTGCTACTGCTATGTATATTAAGTAGTTAGTAGTTATATTAAGTAGTTTTAATATTCTAAATAGTAATTTCTTGGGTGACAATAGATATCCATTGTGCACAGAAAAATAGGTGAGTAGGAAAACTATAAGACAAAAATAATTTAAAACAATAATCAAAATTAAAATATCCACTCCATGCATGTTTTAGTCCAGACCAACTAATATTTGTAGTCGCAAATATTGGCCAATTGATAAAATATGATTTTATTAAGCACACTGAGGCATTTAGGCATGTCCGCAAATTGGCTGAGATTTGACCATGCTAAAATCAAATAAAAACATTTTTTTTTGTGCTCTTATTTTTCGGGCCGTTTTTAGACTGTAATCCTAAATCTAGTGTATAATTGATCAAAGATGTAATTGCAGTAATCAGAGTGCCAAAACAAATTGCTAAAAAGAAAAATGATCCTGTTGCATTATACCACTACTACACATCACTTTGGGCTAAATATAAGCCTAATGTACCAGGAGAAAACAATTGGTCAGAACTACGATGGAATATTAGACAAAAAATGGTGGGGAGTATTGGTTCTCAAGCATCTAATTAGGTAAGGAAATGTTTTAGTTATCCATACTTATAATAAAATATTAACTGATTGCTGTCTGTTCATAGAAAATATATAAACAAAACTACTACTGGGGATATTTATTAATGTAAAAGAACCCAAACTAATGATTTTATAATTTATAAAAAAAAATATACCAATAGAAAATATTTTCTTTAAACTAATGTGCAGTAAAATAACTGTTTTATTGAATTATCTGATGTTGTTCTTAGAATTATGTTTTTAGAATACGAAAGTAATTAAAATTAGTAAATAAATAATGATGTAGGCTGTAATTCAATTTTGCTAAACCATCAGCAGGTTGCTAGTTACATATATTTTTAAGGCAATTAATACCGTCTGACAGCCAACACAATGATTGTGTTCAATCCCCAATCACAATTATAATCCCCTGAATTATTATCATTTCCTCATTTTATTTTTAAATAGTGTCCTGAACTCAGGTAGAAATTGTTAGAGATACTTTTTCACATTTTTTTTTTTAATTTGCAGATGTTCCACCAGATATTGAGCAAAAAAAAAGGACCAAACCGACCAGTTGCTGATTTTTAGTTACTATATTTTAGGATACTAAACATTGTATTATTGTATGTTTTATTAATTATAAATAAAACAAAATAAAACTTATATTAATTTTATTAACAATCCAAACACTAATTACATTACAGGCCATTACATTCATCATGACATCATAATTCAAAATATAATATACAGAGAATTTTGAACAAGTTTTTAATAGAATAATTTATAGGTGTAAATAAATAATTCTTTACTTTACATTAGCTAGATTCTCACAAATCTGACCTGTGACAAGGAGTGGGTAGCATTCTAAAATCTTAATTTTTTTAACATAATTTATAGATGGCCTCTTATATTTAAAATTAAACTTGGCTTAATTTAAATTCAGCTTGTTGCTGTGTAGTAATTGCATTCAGGTTTTGTAAGATTTTTTCTTCAATTTTTTCAGCAGCAGCTTGTGTCAAAACTAATGTATTATGTTTAAGCATTGAGTACACATTAAGACCGTATACAGGCATAATATTAACATGTCCAAGAGGGTCTGTTGCCACAGTAATGTTTCGGGGTGCATAATCAGTACTGAAAACATAAAATACTAACTGTTACAATCTTACCTATAATTAAACTAAAAAGGGTGTCTATATACAGGTGTACAACTCATTTAAAGTGTCAACGGTAATCTATAGATAGGAGACCTCGGTACCTATACATCTTTCCCCCATGTATGTTCATTGATTTTCAGTGATTCATCAGATATTAGGGAATTTATGAAATAGTTTCTAAAGCCCCTGATTTTTTTATATATTTTACTATATTTTGTATATAGCAGGGCAGGGGACAGGGTACCTAGTGTTAAGACACCCTGTTACCCAGTTTCTGCCTAATTCTTGAGGATTGTCAGTTGATTGGAATTCTACACAGTGCTTGTTTCTGTTCCCACAGTGAGAAAATAAAAAAAAAAGTTCTTTCCTGCCTAGTGGGAATTGAGACTACAACCATGGTGTTTACAGTCACATGCTTGTGTTTTAATTTTATGATTGGGGATGGTGTGGTGAAGTGTTTGATTATCACAGTAAATTTTTATTATACCTACATAGTGTACATGCAGTACATGCATAGTGGTCCCTGCTACCAAGAATGTTATTGACAATAAATGAACTAAAAATAAAATTTGTAAACTTACTCATCAACTATCAATACTGAGGGGCCCCAATTTCTTTTCTCAATTAAATCAACAAAATATTCTGGTTCATCTGTAGGCAACTCTAAATCTTTCACAACATGGAGGTCATCCTGTGCAAATTTAGCTGATAAAGTTGAAGTTAGGCCATGTATGCGCAAATGGTATGGAAGCATGTAAAAATGTGTTTTGCCTGATCGAGGTCCATGAGCAATACCTCCTCCTCTGAATAAGGGAGATCTAATTGAGCCATGACGAGCTCGCCCTAAGCCTTTCTGGGGCCACGGTTTTCTACCACCACCTCTTACTTCACTTCTAGTTTTAGTATGAGCAAACGAAACCCATCGAAATTTTTTCTGCCATGTTACATTTTGATGTATTATATCAATACGCGGAAGCGCTGCATATACTAATGGATGCAGTTCAAAGAGACCAAGTTTCTTTTCTTCTATAGAATCAAGATTTTCGATCCACACTTCTCTAGGCTTTGTGTACTGAGGTGCATATTTCCAATCTTTTTTAGTAACACTTAATTCTTTATTTTTCACAGCGTTAGTAAAAGAGGAGCATAACCTAATTTGAGGTAGTATTGATATATTTAAGTTTTTTAAAGCGCTAATTAGAGCAGAGCTCATTTTAAAAGATTTTAATGGTTTATTTATTGATGTATTCAATTAACTATTTGTACGTATTTGAAACGGCAATGATGTTAAATAACCTTACAAGTTAACTGTCAATATCAGAATATTGACAGCTGAGAGGTACTGTCATCTTTGACAAATGGAGATAAAAGAAATTCATACTCTGCATTTGTAACAAGCGCTTACTATCTATAATACGTCCACGAACGACGGAATAACTTTCGCTCGTAAGTTTCAATATCCATATCGAAATGTCAAAAATCGGTTAAATATCACCTTGCACTTTTCAATTATTTTTTGTCACAAATTGCCTTACTGTGACTTATTTATAAGACATAGACTGCGAGATACGGTGTCGCCGACTTTTTTTTAGAATTAATAAAATACAATATTTCTACCAAATATTGTACTGCCATATATTTTACTATTTTTGCAGCATGTTTAAATCAATTCGATGGCGTCCATTACTATTGTTATTTCATTATTTAAGGTTAACTAAGACTTACACCGTAATGTTAAATAGCACTAGAATGTACATTTCTTTCAAAATCAAAAAAGTAAATCGGATCAGTAGATCCAGAGATTTTAGCGTTTAAACAAACTCTTCTGCTTTATTTTATTAGTATAGTTTATACATTATCCCTACTAAAAGCAGAGGTAGACAATTTAAAAAAATAAACACAGTGGGTCCTGCACACGCGCAGGATATTTCGTCGCACAGAGGAATCAGTATATTCTGCTCACAATATTGTATTATCCCTGTGTCGATCTTAATTACGGCGGTGTGTTGTCACAAACAAGATCGGCGACCGTAGGTTGTATATATAGACTAGACTCAATTTATTTGTTTATTGAAGGATTTCAATGTATTTTTAAAGTGTGTATTTTTTTTTTGCCTATATTTTAGTCAGTTTAAATTATTTCCAATGTAATGAAAAATATCTTATTATTTTTGTAACGTGTTATTGAATATATCTATTTCGATATTAATATAATATGGAAAAACTTGGCACAATTTGTATGATATTTGAGGCCACGACCCAGCCAGGTACGCTGCTTGAAAAAAGCGCGAGTTGGACTCCCCTACCGAGGGTTCTGTACCAATTTCAGAATTGTGATTGGGAAATACCATATAGTTTTTGATGATGCAGTGAATAAAGTTAACAAACTAAAGTTATGGGCATATACATTTATTTTGTATGAAATGAACTATAAGTTTGAACATGAACTACTACGAAATGAACTATAACTTTGAACATGAGCATATCAAAAGTTGAAAATATTATACGAAGATTAAGATGTAGTAAGCAGCGGGTGCAGATGAAGTTATAGCTGGCTGAAGCTATGGCTTTTTTTTATAATATGTTAGATTTTTGTTATTAATTTAATGTAATCATTTATTGTTCATTGTGAATTACTTATATCCATATTGTAATACTGAAACTCTTAAAATTAGAATTAAAGTCGGGTTTTATGTAGAAAATTATTATTGTAATTATTGTAATTGCTGTAAAATGCCACCTTCAACCTACTGTATCCACCTGGCAGGTAGTTAACGTAACGTGAATAAAACAACAATCTATGTTTTTAAAGTGGCAAAATGTAACGAGCTTTTCATGTTATTTAATATAAAGATTAGATTATGCTTACATATTTGTTTCAAGTAAAATTTGAACTTTTGTAGGAAAATAAATTTACTAATTGCTTACCAAACTTTATTTTGTTTGTGTTATAACATCATTGTAATTACGCTAATTGCAGCATATCAAAAGTTGAAAATATCATACGAAGATTAAGATGTAGTAAGCAGCGGGTGCAGATGAAGTTATGGCTACATTTTTATGCAACTTACGCTGAAAAACAGGGGAGGTCCCGAACGAGGTGCAGGTATCATGCCTTTGTATAAAGGCAAAGGTTCACAGACACACTGCAAGCTAGAGGGCTATCAATTTTAATATCTTGTATAATAAATTTTATACCTACTAAAATATTACCAAGAAGAATGAAGGAGAGATTCAAAAAGCTGCTATGGTGGCTACAAGGAGGCTGTAGACCTGATAGGATTACGGGAAGTTTTTGATCCTAAACCAATAACCAATTTGGTCCAATGACGGAGTTCTACACAACGTCATATGTATAATATGTGGTTGAATTAAATTTCTATTTATTACATTTTGTTTCCTAACTAACTCAATATAAAAATCATTGTACCTAAAAAAATCAATGACAGTTGGGTAAATGCAATATATATTTTTTCCGGTTTTGTAATGTCTGGAATAATACATTTCTTGGAGAACTAAAAACGGTTAAAAATATAAGCCCCTGCAGAGTGCATTTGCGGAAATTGCTTGTAAAATTTCAGATTGAATCCATAAGAATTGCATTCGTCGCAAAATTAAATAATTTTTATTTTTAGGTCGTATCGTTTACTGCTAAAATTTTACCTAGCATTCTTTACGAAACTTTTAGCCTAGTTTTATAAAGAATGTGTGAAAATAATTTTTATAATGACTTACGTAATATGTTTTAAAGTTCAACATAATCTTATGGCTTTAACTCTAAAGTTTATATTACATTTCTTATTATTTAAAAACAATTAAATATCATCATAATTTTAAAGTAATATATTATGTTCATGTTATGTGTAGCTAATCATTTATTGTCCATTGTGAATTACTTATATCCATATTGTAATACTGAAACTCCTAAAACTAGAATTAAAGTCGGGTTTTATGTAGAAAACTGTATCCACCTGGCAGGTAGTTAACGTAACGTGAATAAAACAGCAATCTACGTTTTTAAAGTAGCAAAATGTAACGAGGTTTTCATGTTAATTAATATACTGATTAGATTATGCTTACATATTAGTTTGAAGTGAAATCTGAGCTTTTGTAGGAAGATAAATTTACTAATTGCTCACCAAACTTTATTTTGTTCGTGTTATAATATCATTGTAATTACGCTAAGTGATATAAATATGATATTATAATGATAATATAGGAACATGTAATATATTATCCTCACGTCATCATGATCAACCACAAACACTTCGTTCCTCAGTTTTCCGTATTCAATATTTTTTTTCTGCTTCACGCTGTATTCCGCACACAGCAGGGTAGGCAGAGGGAACCTAGTGTTAAGACACTCAGTTCCCCACTTTCTGCCGAATTCTAGAGGCATTGCGTGTTGAGTGGCAGAACTCAACGCCGCGCTTAACCTCGACACCAGAGCGAAGAAATGGAAATATAAATTTAAGTAAATATTTCATCTCCTCGAGTAGGGATCGAATCCACAACCAGTCGGTTTTACAATCACACCTCGTGCCGCTGCGCCACGACTGGCCTCAAATATATTATGTACCTAGAACAATTTGACTAACAGTTTTTGCGTTATATTAAAGAGCAACTATTACTAATTAAAATACGTTATTTTCAGAGTGAGTGAGTGCCAGACAGGGAAAAAATAGAACTGATTGAAAGTCAGTAGTTTCATTAATTTGAAGTAATTAAAACATTATTTTCTACTTTTTAGTTTAGTTTCACATTTAATTTATGAATATAGGTATAATTTTGAAGTTGGTTTTTTTTAAATTACTTTATTTTATTTTTTTAAATTATCCCGGACACTACAGAGTTGGCAGAGGGAACCTAGTATTAAGACACTTCCTTCCTCACTTTCCACCGAATGTTTCGAAGCATTGCGTATTGAGAGTGAATGTGCGATTGAGTTGAAACTCAACGCCGGGCTTTTTCCTTGGTGCCAGAGCGAAGAAATGAAAACTTTTATAAATAATCATTCCTCCTCTTCCTCATTTCCTCCGAGTGGGGATCGAACCCACTACCGTCGCGTTACAGTCACCTTGTGCCCACGACGGCTTCGCGACGGGAAGTTTATTTCCTACTTTTAAATTTTATTTTATGGTTGTTGTAATTAAAAAGATTATTTATAAAAAACATATTCTTATTAAAAATATGTTCTCGTCTTTTCCTGCTGGCTACGCTTCAGTAATGGACACTCGGAAGGACGGAAGGAAGGTCAATGTACTCAAATATGTATTACTGTACAAGTATTAAGACGGCCCTTACAAATACTTACCATATTATATTAAACAAACTGTAATTTTTAAGAAAAAAAAATCTAACCAAACTTTCATCAAACTACACCTACACCTTGAAGTGTATCCTATCCAATAAAAACCGGGAAAGCGCGAGTCGAACTCACCTATCGAGGGTTCCCTATAAAAATTGCAGGTTTCGAGCTTTTTCTGAAATTCAGGCTTACTTTACGAAATAGAGCCCTTTCATCTTATACCTCACTTGATCTAGCGACTTTAATACCAAACTTTGCCCCCCTTTTAAGGTTATTATTTTTTTATGATTTAACCACAACTATATAATTTTCAGATTTTTTCCTAAACTAGTACTACCTGTAGATGCTAGCTGCCAAATTTCATAATTCTAGGTTAACCGGAATTACCCTATTATTTTGATTGCCTTTATAGTGTCAAAATACGCGATTTTTGCTATATCTTTTTTTAAGTAAATATAGATTATAAGTTACTATATAAGTTAAAATACATTCATAATTGGTTAAGAAATCAGTAAACGTAGATACAAAAAAACACAGTCGAATTAATAACCGCCTTCTTTTCGAAAGTAAAAATTTTGCATCAAGTAAATTTATGGTGTACCTACTACATAGCTCAAAGCTGGATCTGTGAACGTGATATTAGTGCTTCATACACAAAACCATCGCAAAGACAAATTGCAAATGGAAGCACAAAGCGGAATAGTTCACGTTCCAGCTAATGCCGATTGGATTTTCAGTTATACGTTGAAGCTATACAGTAAAGAAAAACAAAAATCTACATATTGTAAGCAAATATTTTCTTAACCAGAACATATTTGTAGATAGTATATGGCTGACAAAGTTTTTGTTTGTTTCTTGCTTCTGGCATCTGAACTTGGAGAAAACCGAATTATTGTCTTTATTTTTTTTTTGCATTGCGCTGTATTCCGGACACAGCAGCCTAGAAACTTACTATTAAGCCACTGTTTTCGTTAACTTCCGTTCCCCACTTTTCGCTGAATTCTTGTGCGTGTTAGATGGCAGAAATCAAAGCCGCTAAATATTTCATTTCCCCGAGTGGGAACCGAACCTGTCGCGTCTACAGTCGCACACTTGTGCCCCTGGGCCCCGCCTGGCCTCAAAGACTAGTCTTTAAGTTAGTAATATGTGCTACCGTAATGTATATATTACCAAGATAGACTTCCTTCAAAGGGTCCAAAAGAAATTCCTCAGTATGGCATCCGGATGCCCATGGTACGTACTGTTACAACCCTTATTCCCAGGCTCAATATGCTTATGCTAGCAGATACCATTTCTTGTAATTTTTCGTAGCATGAGAATAACGGCTTAGCGAATTCCATAGTATTTCTCTTTTATTAAAGTATCAATTATTAAGTTACTTAGATCTTGGACGCGGTCGCGAATACACCTTACTTGGGAAACCATAATTACCCAATGTAATTAAAAAGCTTTGTGTTTCGCTAATAAACTATAAATAGTAGATTATTTATTTATTAGGAATTATAAAAAGCCCATGAAAATGAGTTTATGAACGAAAATGGTTACATATAAAAGATTATACTCCCACCTACTACAATAAATTTGAATGCAAACAGACAAACATTATTATTACAGCCGTGGTCAAATGAGAATGAAAAACAGTTAATTTAACAGCGTTTCATTTATTTTGTTAAGCATTTCACGGATTCCAGTCAAGTTGGCACCATTTAAGCGTCGACCTGTGTCGTTAAGCTCTTTAAATGAGATGCAACCGAAATAAAAAAGCATCACATTTAACCACTTTTCTGTTCTATGCATTCGAAAATGTTTTTTCTGTGTTGCTAATTAGCTATAGTATATATTCGATTTTCTTTAAATATACTTACATGTTTTATAACCAAGTCTTATAGCAGCTTTAAATCAATTTCCATTTTTATTATTATTTTTAGATTCAAACTTTTTAAGTGTGTCCCAAGTAGTAGAAAGTTTCCAACCGATACTCGCTAAGGAAAATAGATATACTCCTAGAATGATCCGCAAAGCTATAGTGGGTTTCCAAAAATGTATAATACAAATAAATAGTTTCATTTAAAATTTGTCCATCGTTTTAGCTGCATTTTATTTTAAATTCGCCGCATAATCAAGACCTATAGAGTACTTCCCGTGGACCTAAAGTTATAAAATTTGGTAAAAAGTTAAACTTACAATATACGTAAATGAAAAATTTTAAAGGTGTAAATTTATAGGTTATTCATAGGAAAAACCCGGTCAAATGCGAGTCAGAGGCTCGCTCGAGGGTTCCGTTCAATTTCCGGATTGAACATTAATGGGAAGTCCACAATTTTACTTTTCGGAGTTTTTCCTTTATTTGTATTGTAATTTCTCATTTCGTACCGTAATTGTATGTAGCAAAAATTAAGTATAAATGAGTGTATCCTTTGATTGTGTTGACTTGAAACGAACTTGAAAAAATATCGTGTCCATATCGTACATAGTATAAACGATTTCATGATATCTTTGAGCACTTCAAGAACTGGTCGCATTTCACAAAATGATCAAAAATATTCGGTCATATTATAAAGTAGGATGTCAATAAAATATTTCTTAAAATCAGAAATATGGTATAAGTATAATGGATCCGATATAATAATAATGTTGCATAATGATAATGTTTTTTTGCTTCACGCTTTATTGCAAACATAGGAGGATAGGCAGCGGCAACCTGGGAACCTAGTGTTAAGACACTATGTTTTATTGACACCATTAAGACACTTGGTTCCCACATTCCGCCGAATTCCGCGCTTTGTCTTGTTACCAGAGCGAGAAAATGGTAATAATGAAACATTTCATTTCCTCAAATGGGAATCAAACCCACAACCGTCGCGTTTACAGTCACACTCTTATGCGCCACGACGGCCTCTTGTCGTATATCTTTATATTATGTTGTATAATAATTACTAATCATTTATTATTTTCGGTATAATACATCGAATTCCTCAACGTTGTTACGATAAACAAATAAACTCCTTAATTCCTCATTTGTCAAAATGCAATGAAACATATTTATATCTCTATTCCATTTGGGTAATGAGAGCTATTTATAATTTACGGACAATTGAATTATATAAATAGTTATTATCAAATTGTCTGACCAATTTATAACTTGATCCATAAAAACACAATACTTTTATTATATAAGTTGAATGGCAACACTTTGAAAACAGATGATTAAAATATTTAAATTTGCTTATCTGTTTTTTAAAAAACAAAAACAATTGACTAAATATTATTTAGTAAATTTATTTTGAAATTAAATATTTACAAAATTATATAATTTTTATTTTTACAAGTCAATGTTACAATATTTCCACTAATACATTTAAACAAATGGCAAGGAGCTCAATCCTTCTAAACTTAAACTATATTCACTACTATTTTGATGTTTGACAGCAAATGTCACTCTTTTGTCAGTTTTAACTTTAGAAACATAGGTGTTACATAATATTATAAGCAATTTATATACATAGAAAATAACAGAAATTTCTTTTGTTTAATAAATATACGTGCCTTACTTACGAGTACATCATCGTCGACTCTATCTTTTCACTCTATTTACATATCAATATCAAATAAGATTAGGTTAGCTAACATTGCCACTGATAACATAGAAAATGTATTATATAACACAGCTGTTCTTTTTTTCATTCTCCCTTAAATCAATAAACGTAAACAAAATTAGAACAAACTATTAAATAAGATTTGCTTATATTTTTAACATTTTAAGGCTAAATTCACGCATTCATCAATCATTTTAATGGGAACAGATTCCGCTCGAATTCCGACGCCATTGTGTGTCGAATATCGGAACTAAATGCCGCGCAATTACTATATTTTATCTCTATTATTTAATTTAAGCGTACTCAATTACACTACAGTAAATATGCTTTATATGTTTATGATATCTAACATTGTTTAAAATTACTATACAATTTTGAGAAAATAAATATATAATATAATGAGACCGTCGTTACCCGTTGGCACAAGGTGTGATTGTACACGCGTTGTGACGGTTAAAGTTTCGATGTCCACTAGGTTCCCAGGTTCCCTCTGCTTACCCTGCTATATGTTCGGGGTACAGCGTAAAGCTAAAAATATACAATAAATAAATATACAGTGGACATTACTTGTATACCTTCTCACATGCGATACCTTCTTATTTCTATATACACTATTACTCTATTCAATGTATGTAGAGATTTATACTTAAATATACTATAAGTATATAGGTATAAACTAGTTATAATATAATTTTTGAATCTTTTTCATGTTGTAAGTGCTTAAGCGTAAAAAAAATTAACATCTAATTATTAAATGCTTCTATCAAATAAGAACAGCTGTAAAGTTATTATTCATATAAATTATCAATTTTAATACGTACAATGCAATGTTTCAAACTGGTGTTTATTAAGTGTCGTGTACCGTAACTCGTAGGTATATTGAGTTAACGCCTCGCGATCACATTAACAGTTTGCAGCCAGTACTCAGTCAGTAATCAGTATACGACGTCGTACAATACATATACTTTTAATAGAGCTACGAGGACGAAAACGACAGGAAAAATGTCGAAAAATTACAAAAACAATATAGCTGTTGAAAATTTTGTTGAATACCTCAGGATACCGAGTGTCCAACCTGACATTAATTATGGTAAGCCATTAAAAATTGTTTTTTTTTTTGTGTATATATTTATATTATTTATAAGTTTTTATATCGATGATTTTTTTTTTTTTTTTTAAATGTTGTTGTTATTTTCAACTGAACTTTATCGTAATTAATTTTAAGTAACAGTTTTTAGGTATAAATTATTTTGAATTATCCTTTCTTTATTTTGGAAGAATAACACATTATAATATATTCCTAACATTTACATAGTGTTTTCACAAGAGCAACTTGTTTGTGAGAGTTAGTTATTGTTCGGCTTCCGGTTATCCGTTCGTAATAGTTTCTATATATTTTTTTTTTAATTTGATAATAGTTAACTATTATGAAGCCTTCGTTGCGGAGAAGCACAAGCGAGCTACTCTAAACAAATAAAAATGTATAATATAGGGGAATAAAATATTTATAATTTTCATTTCCTCACTCTGGTAACGTGCGGCGTTGAGTTCTGCTACTCACAACGCAATGCCTCCTATATCGGAGTAGCATTCATCATAAGTAATGAACTATTTTAAAATGAATAATATTAAACATGTTATGGCGTAGTGACACAGCTTCACTCTGTATTCCGCCAGTAGCAGGATAGGCAGACGGAACTTGGAAACCTATTTTTTAGACTCTCCGTCCCCAATGAGACCGTATGGTCTTAGTGAGACATCGTCTGACTAAACGCTATGGTTGTGTATTTGTCAACTTTCTCTATTCTTGAGGCATTGTGGAAATCAACGCCGCGCTTTGCTTCATTACCAAAGTGACAAAATGTGAATATTAAGCACTTCATTCCGCCGAGTGGGAATCGAACCCACATCCGTCGCGTTTACAGTCACAGGTCTATTCCCTAGCGCAACGACTGCCTCTGACGGTTTCAGTGAGACAGCGTCTGACTAAACGCTATGGTTGTGTATACAATCACAAATTTTAAAATTATGTTTATCATCCTGCGCCAAAATCAGGGTAACAAATTATCTTAACACTAGGTTCCTTCTGATAACCCTGCTCTGCTATATTTTCGGGAGAAAGTAGCTAAAAATTGATCGATTTTTTATTTAATTTTACAACGTCACGAACTAATCTGTATTTAGTAAGGAAGAAACACATATTATCTAATCTTTTGAGAAGATGTAGAAAAATTTTTGCAGATAGCACAGATATCGACATTGTATTTTGTAAGAAAATAATAATTTTATTTGACCTTCATAATATTATTTCAGAATATTTTAGCATTGTTTATAATTACATTATCATTACAAAAGGTACGCTGGTTTATTTAACAGAAACTGAAATCCCTGGGATAATAAATGTTGTTAGACAAAATAATATAAAATGAAAACAAAAATATTTGCTTATATTCATTACTAAACATAAAATTAATTCGTTTAGTTGTTGTACCAATTATCTAATTGGTTTGAATAAATATAGGAAACTAAAGAGTTACTCGATTTATTTATGTCAAAAATCACAATAATTATAGCGTGGTAAATAAATAAATCAGCTTCACGCTGTATCCCGCACACTGCAGAGTAGGCAGAGGGAACCTAGTGTTCCCTCTGGAATTCTGGAGGTATTGCGTGTTGAATGGCAGAACTCAACGCCGCGCTTTGCCGCGACACCAGACCGAAGAAATGGAAATATAAATTTATGTAAATATTTCATCTCCTCGAGGGATCGAACCCACAAACACTCGGTTTTACAGTCACACTTTGTGCCCCCGCGCCGCGCTTATCTACTGTCTCTGTGCAGTGGCTGTGAATTTCAATCCTGGTATACAAGATTTTGTGATTGTATTTTGTGACTCTATATAACTTAAAAAAAATAGTAAAAGCTAATTCATTTCAATAATGTACAGTTACATTTTTATAACTTGCAAGCAAATTATTTTTTTATTTAAATAGATATATTTTTTTTAAATGGCTTCTTTTTATTTGTATAATAGGTAAGTATAAAATAATGTTTAGTACATTACATTTCCTACATGAAACCATATATAACATCGCTCTTATAAAAAGTAGCAATTTTCCACTTGACCACCCCACAAAATGCTGTAATTTTCCACTTGGTCCTCGTATAGGTCTTATAAGATCCAGCGTTCGAAGCCCTCAACATATCCTCTATTGATGCACACTCTCAATCAATTTAAATTGTATAACAAGGATTTATAAGAGTACCTACCAAGACATACAAAAACAAATATTACCATTCGTTTTTTATACTATATTTTTTATATTAATAATGATATATTATGATTATCATTAATTAAGTTATTTCCATTTTCAAATTATTATATTTTTTTTATAAAATAAAATATTAACTACCACTAAAATATTCTATATTAATAAAATAATAGAAGCAAATTCAATTTGTGCAACTACTAAAAAGTTATCCATTTACATAATAAAAAATAAATTCGTTACTATTATGGCCATAACCACTTTCGGACAGAGAGAGGGAGAGAGAAAACAAAAAGTTTAAACCTATGACATGTCCAATAAAGTAATTGAAGTGATTGACAGCTATCATAGTGTAAACATTGACTCTACTACAAAACGATATGTATAAATTTAAAGAGTACCTAAACAGTATAATTGTATTTCTGTGGTTACACTTCATTTTAGATTTAAATATTTCTTCATTACATCTGTAACCAGAGAAATTTGATATTTAAAATATTTTTTGAATTGTTTGAAAAAATGGGGAAAAAATAATTAAACAAATTCTGTTCTACTAGTTTCCCCGTTCCACGTACAATTTAAAATAAGTGCCAATCTGACTCGCCCACCGGTGGTTCCGTGCCAATTTCACAATTGTAAATCAACGGAAAGTACAAGCTATAAAAGTTGACACACTACTTTGGGGGCGCATGCTGTCATTTTAAACAGACTTCAAAAAAGGAGGTTGTACATTAGAAAATGTGTGAAATGTCCAATAAAGTATATACATACTTATGAATAATTTCATTTATTATAATTTTTATTTTTTATTATACTTATGTCTTAGGGATATTTATTCTTGAACCTTCTTTTTATTCCTATACCTAAATATGCATAGCTAATAATTAGTTGTTAGTTTCATTTATAATTTTATATACATAATATCTCATATCAAACTTTCTGTATTTTTAATCGGCTTCAAAAAAAAGAAGTTATCAGTTTGATATGTATGTAATATTGTTGAAATCGAATAATTACTGAGCTGGTCTACTGGTCAAAAGTGTGTTTTGTTGTAATGACACTCCTCCTAAACCGTTAAACCTACAGCTCTGAAATTACAGGAACGTTGTGGATCCGACACGGTGATCCCAGAAAAGTAGTTTGGTGTAATTGAAATTTTTGAGTGAATGGTCAAAATGTGTCCCATAGCTGAACTTTGACTAACCTAACCCAGCGCGTGCGGACAAAATAGAAATTTGGCAAAATTTTCGCAAAATTTTGTGCAACATAGCTTCGCTCTGATCCACCCGCCTGGCGAATCCTAGTATAAGAATTCAAATCGAGATGATTGTTTTAAGTTGCTTGCTTCAACTTAGAAAACAGTACAAGTTTTATTAAAATCACTTCAGTAGCTTCAGATATGAGGAAATTAAGAAAACATAGTAGAAACTGTCAATCTACGACGCGATGACGGCAATAAAGACAATGAACTAAAGTGGTTAAACTGTCCACAATCTTTAGAATTATTAGGATACAAGTGTATACTCACTTATCTCTAATGTAATTATGAAGTAGGTCCGCTCATGTATTAATGTATTCATGTAGTAGCTCCTAATGTATTTATGTAGTAGGTAAACATATACACTACCGTCCAAAAGTATTTGAACACCCTTAAAATAACGATTTAATTTTATAAAATATAGTATAGTTATCATACAACAATTCTTAAACGATTTGTTTTCGAAAAAGAAAGATATCTATATATCTATTTTTCTTTCCTCGATGTCTCTGTCATATGTGGATTTTTTTTATTATAGCGTACTCCCCAGGTGGCCTTATTGCCTCCAAGTCAGTATCTGATCATAGAGTGCCATGGAAATCGAGGGAAACTCTCGAATTTTATTGTTGTATATTGTTTTGTATATTTGCTTCTTGTAGTCATTATCTGATACCATAACTGAGCTGATGATGACGATAGGCACAACTCCTTTATTATTAAGAGATAGAGAATCTATCTGTTTTATATTATAGAAACTTATAGAAAGCTAATTGTATACTATCAAGTTATTCGGGTAAATTTTCTTAACCTCTAACGACGGTCTGAACTTTTTTATATTAATAAAAAATATGTAAAGATACAACTCAACTAAATAAGTATGTAGCTAATACTTGAAGCGCTGAAACACCTTAAAACTAATATAATTGAAAACTGAAATTTAAACCGATTTCAGTGCACTCAACTCGATATGCAAAAATCAACAATAGTTAAATGCGATATTTTATTTGTCTTTTGTAAAATTGTAAGTAATTGTAAGAGCCGTCATAATTTTTATATCTTAAAACTTAATGGAGCATATTGAAGCCGCTAGTTGAAAATATATTTCGGCGCAAATAAGCGCCTAATGCGCTTACTTTTCATTACTATGTTTAAGTCTTCAGTCAAAGTTGTAACCCAGGGTCAACCTGAATTACGGCCATTGGAAGCTGTACCTTGAGCCTTGAATTTCTTTTATACTTCTTGTACGGATGATACCATCTAAAATTTTGAAATATCTCGGTATTTGTGAAAATAAATGATATATCCTGTTATAATTTTTGTTGTGGCTCATGATACTATATGCTTTAAGAAGATTGTTTCTAAAGAAGAAATAGAAACAAATATATTTAAACATTCTTTTCCGTTTTTGTTTTGATTTAAAATAGAAATATACAGCTGTTCAAATAGTGTCGAACGTGTACATAAAAATAAATCAAATAGCAATTTATTCAATGCACTTTATATATATTTACCCACGTAGCTGGGTGGTGGGTATAGGGAACCTGGCAACATATTATTAATAGCCTCTGTTTCCCATTAAGAACGTTCCCTACTTTCTGCCAATTTTTTGAAATATTGCGTGCTGAATGACGGAAATCGAAACTCGCAAGAACTCACTCGACCTTGCGATTTGCTTTGTTACCAGAACGAGGAAATGAAAATATTCAATATTTCATTCCCCCGAATGAAATTGAACCCAGAACAACCAAGCCGGGACGGTCCCAAGGCCTATTCTTTTTATATAATAACATTTATTTGAACTTAGGTTTATAGCTCAATTTTTCAGGCGCAGTTTTTTCTTATATTGCCGAGCAGTGCATGCTCGGCAATATAAACAATAAATATTATTGTAAGTAAGATTTTTAATCATGCATGATAAAATAAGACTGGAGATAATAATAGAGAATATATAAGTACTCCACACGTTGTACCTTAACAAAATTTTAATTAACAAGTTCATAATAATAACGTTAAAACGTAAATATCTATTAAGTATAAAGTTTCCAACCGGTTTACGGCGAAAACAAAACAACAATATTACATAATAATTTTAAATTATTTATTTTTAGACGAGTGCGTGAATTTTTTTAAAAAGCAGAGTGAAACGCTTGGACTGGAATTTAAAGTATATGAATTAGTGCCAAGGAAGCCCATTGTGCTGTTGACGTGGGTAGGACAGAGCCCATCACTGCCTGCTATATTGCTCAACTCGCATATGGATGTCGTACCAGTTTTCGAAGTAAATCTTTTAAATATCTATTATCTAAGTATATATAATTAATAAGTATCTTGTTTCAAACTATAACACATTAACAGTAAGATGTGTAATTAATTAATATTTACATTTCCATTAAAAGATTTTCGCTGGCCATTGCCTACCAAAGTCCCTGATAGCCTTATCTGCCAGATAAATTAATATTATTGGTTTCCTAAGTCTCGAATATGTAGTTGAAAAAGTGTAAAACGTATCAGTCGATTCAAGTGGTTTATATGGCAGTGTTCTGAGATTAAAAAAAAATATAGTGGGAATGAAACGTTACACTCCACTACTGAGTGGTTTCGTAGGAACTTCCTTCCATGCGCCACACAACTGTGGAATAGCTTATCTGAGGAAGTGTTATCAGGTCGATTTGACTTCTTTCGAGGTACCTTCAAAAAACTGATCTATCTTGACATTTAAAACGGTAACGCACCTGTAGCTCCTCTGATGATATAATAGATGAGGTCATAGTGGGATCCGTATGCTTATTTGTCTGGTCTTTTCCATAATAATATAAATAAAATAGTTTTAGTTTTGAAGCGTTATTGCATATTGTGCGTAAATTGCAGTGCAATAATTATAAAATGAACAAACAATATTTGACTACTATTTTCGCTCTTTATTTAAAATTAAAAACACACTAGAAAATAAAATAAAAACCATTATTTTATACTTTCAAGTATAATGATTATAACTTTTAATTGGATTATTATGAACTAAAAAAAAATTCTTATCATTTTCACGTCTCGTCGTTTTCAAAATGTAATTAATAGAATATTTTAATATATTTTTTTACTCTGCTTTAGGTGATCTCACACAAATGCAAAGCTCAGATTACAGATTGAACCACCTGACGGATTGAACGTATTTATAACGGTTCCATCCACTATAAAGTGGCTGATAAAAAGTTTCGACCAGATCAATTATCAGGGACTTTGATGGTGTAACAAAAACAAATAATTATTTGAAGAGACTTTTTTAATGGTGAAACTGGCCCTTTATCATGAATAGAAGTAAATTATAGTCGTATTTATTTTCACTCTCACAGATAAACCATGAGATTTAAATATATTTATCCAATAGAAAGCAAGAAATTTCTAGTATCTTAAACATAGTGGCGCACATCGTGGCGCAGTGGTATAAATTCTGTCTGTAAACGTCACGGGTTATGGGTTCGATTACCACTTGGGACTATGAATTATTTACCGTTCGTCGCTCTGGTAACAAAAAAAGTGGCGTTAAGCTATGCTACTCAAACGAAACCCCTAGAGTTAATAGATACAAAAGAAATTTATTATATTGTACTTTCAGAGTAAAATCGGAACCTAGAATTAAACATATTAAAGGTGGTGTTAAAAAGGTGTCCAATTTCATCACGTTTGGTGCTTCTTGCTTTTTTTCAGAATAGTTGGACATATCCGCCGTTTAGTGGGCACATCGATGAAAACGGCAAAATATTTGCTAGAGGCTCCCAAGATATGAAGTGCGTTGGTATTCAATATTTGGAAGCTGTACGGAAATTAAAATCGTCAGGAATCCAATTAAAACGAACTATACACATTTGTTTTGTTCCAGGTACGAACTCACGGTCAATATATAATTTAAAACTATTCAGACGAAATTTTTTTAATTGTCAATCTTATTTTAATAATTGTGAAAAATATTAAAGTCTCTTTTTTTATTCAGCTTCACACAATGTAATATCGCACATTGCAGGATAGACAACGGGAACATTGGAAAGTTTTAAGACACAGCGTTCCCATTAAGACACTTCCCTTACGCACTTTCACGATTTACGGAAGCATTGGAAAAACGAAGAAATGAAAATATTAAATATTTCATTTTCTTCAATGGGAATAGAACCCACAACTAGTTGCGTTTTCCTATAGATATTTATATTAAATATACTTAATTACACATTTTCAAAACTTATAGATGAAGAGATTGGTGGCCATGATGGTATGGAAAAATTTGTACAGACCGATAGTTTTAAAGCTCTAAACATTGGATTCGCCTTAGATGAGGGTATGGCTAACCCAGGCGAGGAATTCATCATATTCAATGGAGAACGAAGCATTTGGCGTAAGTCTGAATTATAATTGTTTTTAAAATCAAATAAAATCAGCTTCACGCTATATCCCGCACACAGCAGGGTAGGCAGAGGGAACCTAGTGTTAAGACACTCCGTTCCCCACTTTCCGCCAAGTTCTGGAGGCATTGCGAGAGCGAAGAAATGAAAATATAAATGTAAATAAATATTTTTTTCCTCGAGTGGGGATCGAACCCACAACCAGTCAATTTTACAGTCATACTTTGTGCCCCTACGCTACGACTGGCCTCATTCTTGTTTTTCTTAACATTATTTTATTACATACCAAACGATCTACGTAGGGTATTTTCAGTATAGACATATTGAAAACTTTATTCTAACAAGGAGTTGGAAACTATATCGTGTAATATTCGTATTTGCCTCTAGCTATTTTATAACTAAAACATAACTTCAAATATTATATTAGGTGCGTTCCTCCTTATGTTTCAACAACTAGCGAGCCGCTCGCGGCTTCGCCCGTTTAAACTACTGAATTGTTTAATTAATACACTGAATTACATTCCTGTTTTAATATAAAATGTATGTTTGCAAAGTACTTAAGATTTGTAAGGAAAAAATAATTAAAACTTAGGGTTCCATTTTTGTAGTCTCCATAAGGAAATTCGATAATTTTGAAAAAAAAATGTGGGCTAGGACAGCGTGACGATGGTAGTAAAACGAGATCTTCTATTCAACTCATTTATTATATATTTTAAAAATTACTTATTTAGAAAACGTATAAAATTTTCAACGTAGCGGGACTCGAACCCGTTTAAGTGTGGAATAACACTTTAAAAAAAATGTTTAAAAATATTAATGAATGTGCAACACATCTAGAAACAGTTAGCACTATTGTATTTTAGCTAGCATTTACATTTTTTTTAATTTTATACCTTTTGGTAAACTACCAACATATTTTATAGTTAATTAATTATGCATTATTAAATACTTAAATTAATTATTAAATTTATATTTCATACATCTGCATACTTAAATTTATATTTCCATTTCTTCGCTCTGGTGTCGAGGTTAAGCGCGGCGTTGAGTTCTGCCCCTCAACACGCAATGCCTCCAGAATTCGGCAGAAAGTGGGGAACGGAGTGTCTTAACACTAGGTTCCCTCTGCCTACCCTGCTGTGTGCGGGATACAGCGTGAAGCTAATTTAATTTAAATAATAAGTAGGGGACGAAGGAACACAGGGGAATTAGCGCCACTTAAGAAAAAACTGCTATAACTTTTAAAAACAGCTCTTTTTAATATAGATTTCTTCTTTGTTGCAGCATTACTAATTAAGTTTATGTTATTAAGGCAGAAATTAAAAAAATTAAACAAACAAAAATATTTATACTCATTTTTGATAAAAGTAACATTAGCACTATTGTCCGAGATTACAAGGTAATAAAAGATATAAGGATAAACTGGGACAATGGTAACGATAACAAGAATATGTAACAAAAAATATATACTCAAGGAATAGAAAGAGATTTATCAAAAATTTTGGATGGTATATCTATTTTTAGAGTTTAATTAAAAGAGAAGGCATTTGTAACAACAAATTAGTTTTTTCTTTTTAAATAAATATCCAATGTGATCATATTTTTTTAAACAGGAATGTCGTTCTTTTATAAAAATCACAACAAGTAAAAGTTAAATATAAAAAATCATTCTTTTTTTATAAAAGAATGATGTTTTTCCAGACAACTTAATTTAACTTTTATTTTTCGACGTGTCGACGTCGACGTGTTGCAAAAAACGGAGTCACATTTTTCAATAGTCAACATTACGGTTAACTACAAAATTCTAAAACGACACGAACGAATGACTGACCATTCAATGTACTTGGCCGTATAAAAGAATCTATAAATGTTCTAGATACACTTGGTCTAGTAGACTCGTTTGAGCTAATAATTTTGATTTTCAAGAATTATGCTACTTTTCTATTTAATCGATATGTATTATATTATTTCGTACAGTAAGTAATAATAGTTTTGTTTTCATATTTCATTCAGAATTACATATCATATGTACGGGTCAACCAGGACATGGATCACTTTTGTTACCCAACAACGCCGGAGAAAAAGTAAAAAATATATATTAGATGGATTATTTTTAAATTAAACAAATTAATGAAAAAATTATTGACATTTACAATATTTTTAGATTCGATATATTATTGACAAATTCATGGACTTAAGAGAACAACAGAAAAAGATTTTGAATAGCAACCCAAAATTCACTATTGGAGATGTGACTACGATTAATATGACACAGCTTTATGTAAGTTTTGTTTACAAAAAATATTTATACTTAGCTTCACGCTGTATCCTGCATATATGCTTTGTCTTCAAATTCAATATACAATGTCTCGAAAATATCAGCGGAAAGTGGAAAACGGAGTGTCTTAGCACTAGATTCCATCTGCCTGCCATGCTATGTACGGGATACAGTGAGAAGCTATAAAAGATAAGTACCTACCTACATACATAATAATTATAATACAGATTATTATTATTATAGTCAAAGATGTCATTTCCTTTTTTGTTTCAAGCTGCCTATTTATTAATATTGAGGTAAGTACATCCTATTTTGCTTTGTACAATTAATTTTATATTATTAAAAAATAAGTACAAAATTATTTAAGATTTTTAAATAATTATTTAAACTTTGCAAACTTTTCGTGTATAGCCATACAAAATCGCAAACGCTATGAATTGATAGATGTATTGGCGCCAACTGTCACGGTTAGGGACGCCTCCAGTGTCAAGAGTAGGTAAACTAACTGTAAGCTTGTAGTGCCATAGACTAAAATCACAGATGTCTTCTTCACCCTAACACTGTGTTTTAGAAGACACATAATATAATAATTTTGCCCGCCTCCGACGCGTACTGTCTCTAAATATTCAGTTATTTTAATAAAAATAATATACAATAAAAATAAATTTTAAATATTTTGAATTTAATATGGCGTTATAATACTTATTTTTCTAGGGTGGAATACAATCAAATGTAGTTCCGGAAAAATTAACTGTTGTATTCGACTGCAGACTGGCCGTTACGGTTGACCAGGTGGAGTTTGAAAAAATGGTAAATATATTTTCTTTTTATTATTTTTAAAGTTTTATAATTTTACTAGAGGACGCGCGCGGCTTCGCCCGCTTATTAGGAGTGAATTCTAAAAAATCCACGAAACACGTGTTCAATAGAATATTTTTAACAGTCTGAATTAATTTTTTTATAAAAATCGATGGCAATTTAAAGATTTTTCCATAGAAACTTTCAACCTCTTATTTGAACCCTTAGGGGGTGAATTCTTAAAAACCATGAAACACGTGTTCAATGACATATTTTTAAGAGTCTGAATTTCAAATTTTATAAAAATCGGTACAGATTAAAAAAAAATTCCATACAAACTTTCAAACCCTATTTCATCCCTTTAGGGTTAAAATTTTTCAAAATCCCTTCTTAGTGGATGTCCAGAATATAAAAATAAACATCTGCCCAAATTTCACGTTTCTACCATCAGCGGTTACGGCTCTGCGTGCGTCTTACCTCAGTCAGTCAGCACAAGTCCTTTTATATATATAGATAATAACATACAAAATTGTCATCTCATTTGTAACATATTATTCGTTAATACATAATTATATGAAATAAAAAATATATATTTAAAAATAAAAGCCCGATGATATTTTTATAATTTACGTAAACATCCCAGTTTGTTACGTTTGGTTGGTATCGACGATTTTTATTTCGAAAATGTACTAATACTTTTGGTGCCAAAGATTCGCAATTTTTGAAAATCCAAAACCTATCTAAGCTAAGGATATTTTCTAACCTAACGACTTTTGAGAAAACATAGCGATATTGACTTTCAAAATCTATCCAGCGGCTTCGAAGGTAACTATTCTGAGGTAAAAAAAAATACAAACGTACAAGACACGCGCTAAAAACATAACCCTTGGCAATCGGGCAAAAAACTGGTTTACGCTTTTTCCCCCCCAATACAAAGATAAATTTTTCAACCGTTGCAAATCAATAAGTCAATGCTGCATTTTGTCTTAGCATAATATTAGATATAAATTATTTAAATATAATAATTCCCCCGCTGTCGGCTGATTTACAACACATACATTACACACGAGAACAAGTATTATATAATGAAAATCATTCTAGTTTTTGTATGAACGTAAAATTAGCTGTGTGCCTAATCAATGATACGATGTTAGGTATACCGATAATTTCCAACTGAATAACAAACCATAACCGCCGAATAGAGTTGACATAACGTAAAAATGTTTATTTAGTTTTATTTTGCGATTAGTTTAGCTAAAATGTTATGTTTGAATTTTAAAAAAACATGTTGCATAAAATATCTGTGTCCTATACAAATGTAGTTCCGAATTCCGCCTGAATAAACATGCCTACTGTATACACTAGGCTTTGATGTGATACGTCAATATTATTCATTTCTATAAATTTGTATAAATTAAGTGTTTATTCAAATTTATGTAATAGCCGCCAGACATACGTAATTTTAGCAAAGCTGAAATTTTGAGGACCATAAGTCTAATATCCTTTCAGACGGGGCACCAAATAAAGGCATATCTCTGTCTGGGAGGATGAGCCATCGGATTGGTCTGGGCTTATAAGGGGTCTTGAAATATCGTACTTTGCCCTAATTTTAAACAACTTTTAGGACGTCTGGCCAGAGTAAAGGCTCGCGTAAAGGATCTGGTAATAATAAATGTACAGTTTTTAAATTTATAAAAATCTCCCTACAGAAATGCTAACAACATAAATAAGTTGTAACAAGCGTCGACGACGTAGCTTGATGAGAACGTATGGCTTGGTGGTCAGAGCGCTTGGACGTTTACCAAGTGGCCCGGGTTCAAATACCACTACGTTAAAAAAAACTATACGTTTCTAAAAAAAGTATGTTTCTTTCCTAAGTATTGAATAACACTTTAAAAATTTTAAAAATTATGTTGATAGTGTGGTACCCCAGTCAACATTATCCATTATCATGATAAATGAAAAACTCATGCTTTTCTTGATTGTAAAATTTAAAAAAGTACTCCTACTGTATTGCAGTTATAGCTTGAACGATTTTTTATTTTTTAGTCAACTGTAAATATAATTGAAAAAATGTGCCAATCGGAACAGGCTTAATACTAGAACTATTTCTGTTTTCATGGATGCTAAAGAAAATTTTTAAAAAGCCACAAAATTTGAAAAATTAACCAATGTTGACGTAATAATAAAATATCGTTACAGTAGAGAATGTACTAATTGCACAAAATTTATATTAATTTATTATTAAAGGTTACGATAATATTACCAGTTTATTGTCAAATTTGAAATATCGTATCTTTTACATTACGTAATGAAACATTTTATAAACATAAATTAATTAACAAAGTAAGTTTAAATCAACTAAGCCCATTTGTTATATACAAACTTTTAAGTTCTTTTTTTTTCAGCAGGCAGGCTAGGCAGAGGGAACCTAATGTTAAGACACTCCGTTCCCCACTTTTCGATAGGAGGCATTAAGTGTTGAGTGGCAAATTCTGGAGGCATTGAGTATTGAGTGGCGGAACTCAACGCCGCGCTTTCCCCTCGACACCAGAGCGAAGAAATGAAAATATAAATATAAATAAATATTTCATTTTCTAGAGTGGGGATCGAACCCACAACCAGTCGATTTACACACTTTATGCCTCTGCGCCACCACATGCCTCTATTTATGTAACTGGAACTATAACTTTTAACTTACAACTTTAATATATGTATCTAGTAGTTTTATGATTTATTTATTTGACAGATACAACAATGGTGTAAGGAAGCTGGTGAAGGCGTGACTTACGAATTTGAACAAAGGAATCCAAATGTCGAATGCACTAAGACGGATAGCAGCAATCCATACTGGGTTGCTTTTAAGGCAGCTGCAGATGAAATGTACGTTATAATATTTAACTGCAATATTTTATACCCGCTTCTTAAGTAACTTGATTTTAAGTGTTGTAACCTTTTTCTTTTCATTTTGTTTGCTACCTAACTATAAATGGGCAAAAATACTATCAAAATATTGTTTCATATACAGATTGGAAGTGTCAGCACCACTTTAAATGAAACCACGGTTTTAACTACTCTATAAAAGCCTAATACAATATTTTTCCCAAAAATTAAAAAGTGATTTATTCAAACAAAATAAATAATAAAATTATCGTTTTAAAATAAACCGCCGTTTGTAAAAATATTTATACGCCGTTTGTAAAGAATAACGTAAACACACTAACCTGTCAAAGCGGCAACGTCGCACACTCCTCATTCAAGAAATCGAGTCGCAGCAACTAACGTAGGTAGGCGCAACACTTAGGAATACACTTTACACACACTCACATTTATCATTTCATTTGTCCATTTATTTAATAGATAGCTAGATTTTTATTCAAAGTGTACTCTTGTTTTTGAATGCATAAATTGCATACCCGTAACATATTACGATATACGTCTAAGGGGATCTGGTCAGCACATTCTTTTTACTTGTTAGGTCTATAAATTTCGTAGCATTTAAATTATATCTCTCCTCAATAAAAACTGGCCCTAGTATTTTATTTTGATGAACGCCAGCCCACACAAATTAAAATAATATCCATGTTAGTTAGAACTTGGATATTTCGGCATTTCCGTCATCGTTATGGCTAAATATAGTACGTAGCAGCAGGTAGGATAGCCAAGTAATGACAGAAGCAGCACTATTAAAGTCCGAATAACACACTAGACTCAGAACAAAATAAGTTAAACGATAAAAGAGCAAAATACAAACAACACAATATTAAAATTTTAAATATTTTGACATCAACAACAAAGTTGTCAGTGTTGCAAGTGATCAGCTGTCAGTGTTGCAATTACAAAAACTTTTAAATAATTTAGAACAAATATGTTATTTTTATATTTTATTTGAATTTAAAAGCCTTTATTTTAATAAATATATAAAAAAAAATTATATTTATAAAACTATTCAATATCGTTTTGTGTGTTAAAAATTTTGAATATAATTTAGGTGGTTCAATAACCAGATATAATAAATTGCATTAAAGTAAGAGTTTATTAAACAATTCTAATAAGAGCTTTGAACGTTGTTTAGATTTATTATAAAAAATACGTATTTGCGTGAAAAAGAACGAGAAATATCGTTCTTTCTCGTTCAGCTGTTTTATATTGAATGAAACGTAGATGATCGGCAACGCTTAGTAGTATTTTTGTAGTAGTTGTGTATGTGTGTGTCACACGAAATATAGGTATGGATAAAAATCGTGAAAAGAAAAAAATCCTACGTCTAAACTTATGGGTTGAAAATATTTTATCCTATATGCTGTGTATATATTGTGTATGTGTGTTATATTTGTAACCGTAATATTTTATTATATCTTAACTTATTTTATTGATTTTTACAGGAATTTGAAATTTGACATTAGAATTTTTCCCGGCGGCACTGACAGTAGATACGTCCGCCGAGTCGGTATCCCTGCTATTGGTTTCTCACCAATGAACCACACGCCGGTTCTGTTACACGACCACGACGAATATCTCGATGCTGACATTTATTTGAGAGGAATCGATATTTATACCAAATTGATTCCCGCTGTTGCTAATGTTTAAATTGTTAAAATATGAATAGTAACAATGTTATTATTTGTTCTTAGATTTATTATTGTACTTTAGGTTAAGTTATGTAATGCAAGTATTTACTGGTGATTTTGTTTATGTAAAAATTTTAATTTCAAATATATATCTATGTTCTGCAATAAACTATCAAACAAGATTTTCTTTTATTTAAATTTGGTAAAGTTGTTGTGGATTATTATTATATTATATTGCGTTATAAGTAATACATATATGAAAAAAAATCAAGTTAACAGCAAACTTAAACGAGTTTTTTGTTTCAGCAATTGGACAATTTTACTAATTGATTTTGTCTGTTAAACTTTAAGTAGCCTTTGTAATAACAACGCTATCACAGATTTAGCGCCATCTAGAAGTCCATAAACGAATGTATATTCGACTTTTACACTTTATTTCCCATTTAAATTCATAAATTATATATCCATGAATAAAAACGACATTTTAAGATCTATCTCAGACTTGAGAGCGATTTATAAATACGGGCCTAAGTTTCCATCTACATGTATATAACATTAGAAGAGATTATCCCATTGGTTATAATTGTAGTAGTCTACCTCAACGTAAAGCATAGACAGCGCTATAAGTGTTTTATCGATCAAATGAGAGGCCGCCGTGGTGTTCGATCTACACATTAGCGTGTCTACAGATATTTTCTGGTGGCAGGCCTGGACTTTAGCTTTAAGTAGATATGTTCGTGTAAATGTTGTTTTTATTTTTGGATTTTTCGATACACATTTTCTTGTGAGTAATATTTTTGACCAGACAAGACCAGACCATTCAGGGATGGACACGGCCCACTCGGCTCCCCCCTTCCCTACGACCATGGATCTACATGGCAGTTCTCCTAAAATTGTTATTTTTAACCAAAAATTATGTCTTTTTTAAAACCAGCGTGTAAAGCCGTAATTTTGCTGTGAGATGTAAGCTTGGACATTATAATGCACGTTTATTGAAGTGGCATCTATGAACAACCCCTAGTTATTTTATAAATGGTTTTTTTTTAAAATGTGTTAAATCGGACAATGACGATTAGTGTAGAATAATGATAAGCAACTGGAGAAAAATGATGCTGTGGTACCAATAATGATCCTTTACAACAGAATTGAAATTAAATACTTACTTATTTAGCTTCATGCTGTAATACTAGTGGGAAAATCAGAGAGAACGGAACCCCAAACGCTACGGTCTCTATATACCTCTTTCACCTCGTCCACTATCATCAACTTTTCATACATGCCATCTGGGGCGTCCTCATCCTTTTTACGTGATTTTTCTCCTTCATTATCTTTGATGCTGTATTTTCGAAGGTCTATCTTTATTACTGCTCACTTTTTCTTCATTAATCTTTTTTGCTATTCCTTTATCATCAATTCATTTGCACGTTCTATTATATTATCACCGTGAAAAGTATGATTGACTTATTCCTAGCGGATCAGTATATTTAAGGTTAAGTTGTGGACACACGAGTGCTTAGGATGCTATCTTGGGAACAGACCAATATGTAATCGTTGCTATAATAAGGAGTCTGTTTCATTTTGAGGTACGAGACGTCCAAACTTGGAGTCGAATTATCGCATAAGAAGCTGGAAGTTTTAAGATCCATCGATCAAAGAGAAATAAGTACTTCCAAAATATTAGACATCTTTGAAACAGAAAACGGAACTCGTTAGGATCATAAGGCCTCAGAAAAATCTTTTTTAAAAAGTAAAAGGATATGCTACAAACCAAACGAAAGTACTGATAAAGATGAAGCGTGAAAGTTCTGAGAAAGAAAGAAATAAAATTTTAACGAGCAATTTTAGTAATTCCTAAGGTTGTTTATTAATTTGCCACACATTTTACAGCAGTGAGCAGGTCGCAGGAGGTCCTAAACCAAGATTTTTTTTTTAGATGTTTGACAAAAGTATAAGATATTTTGGGAGACTACCTCGGTAAAATACTTTAATCGCTTCCCTTGTTGTAAAGTCTGTGACACAAAGTGACATGCGAGGGAAAATTTCCTTCCCAAGGAAAGAAAGACCGGAGCCTATTCTTGACGCGCTTGTGCGTCTTTTCTGCATTTCTTTCAAATGCTGAAATTTCAAATGCTGAAAAAAAAAATCTTATTGCTGCCGATAACAGAATTAGCGGTGCCTTAGATGCATTGGTGAGACCGTGAAATAACAGAATAGTTGCACGTTTAGTAACACTGTGCAATGCTGACGAACGACGCTGATATACGGCAGCGAAACGTAGGTGTTGCAAAAGAAGAATGAAAGAAACGTAAGATATGTAACATTAAATCCCTCGTAACTAGTTATGTAAAATATCCTAAATTGTATGGGTTGCCGAAAATACACAATAAGACTATACTGACTGTATCTTCAATAGTTAGCCAAATCGGTACGCCGAGGTATAAACTCAACATGCCATGGACTTTTACCATTTTGTTCGTGGGCTGAAAGATCTTAAGTTAGCTAACAAAGAAACCATACTCACATACTTCAATAGTGAATCTTACCCACGTTTATCTACCATTGGCAAATCTTTATTTCAAAGAGCCTACCAATTCTGCGACGCTGTACACCTAGGGGACGAGCTTTGATGGGTGAAGAATGCCTTTCATCAGAGCAAGATGCCTACTCCCCTCCAGCGTTATCAGAAAACCAGTGGCGTAGTGAGGGGGGGGGGGGGGGTCAAGAGGGGTCATCTTGCCCCGGGCGCTACTCACATAGGGGCGCCAAATGGTCCACAATTTTTTTTAATTAAATTTTAATTAAATATCGCATTGGATATTTACCTCAAATTAAATACACGCGAAAAAAACCTTTTTGTAACTTTACCTTAGCAAGAAATATTATTTTTTATATAATTAATCACATTTAATAGTTTTATTTAAAATATGTAAAAATCGCAAAAAATTAAGATGTTATATGTTTCTAGAGTACCAATTGACCCATATAATAATGCGCGTTGGCGTTGCCATAGCAAAGTGTAGGTATGCCACTAAAAGTATAAATATTGTCAAATGCATGGTAGTAGTTATAAGCATTATTATTGAAAAATATTAGCAGTCTGTACTTCTTGTACATGTAAACTAAAAAAAACTTCTAAATGCAAAAAGGCAATCCAGAGGACATCAAGGATGAAAATGTATAATCAGATTTAGAGCCAGATCCAGATTCAGGTTGTACACCTACTGCTGCTAAACTTTTCTGTATTGACACAACACAATATATACAAGACTCTGAAGAAGGTCCAAGTACATCACAAATGCTAAATCTGTGTTCACATCTGATGAAAAGCCCAGAAAATACATCAGAAAGACTTGTTACAACAAGCCACATCCTTGAACTTCGGAATTGTAATTCCGGACGTTCTGAAGTTCAAGGATGTGGCTGATTTAAAATTTAGCAACAATCTTCCTATAATATCAGACCAACTTCAAAACCGCGTATTGACAAAAAACAATGCCGCGTATTGCTTTTGTTGCTTACTATTTAGTACACCAAATTCCACTACACTGGTTTTAATAAATGGAAGGAAAAAGATAAATTGATTAGCCATGAAAGAAGTCCAAATCACCGAAAATTATTTGTAGCTTGGAAAGAGATAGAACGTAGATTGAATTGATGTATCATCAGAAGCGCACAATAATTTAAGCATTACAAACTCCAAAAACTATCTCATATTTATCACCACAGATTCAAAATGAATTCATTCATCTTCTGGCATCTACAGTTGATCTTCAAGTAGCAAACGATAACAAAAGAAAAAAATATTATGGACTTTTATTTGATTCAACTCCAGATATCTCTCATCAAGAACAAATGTCCCAAGTTATTAGGTACGTATACGTTGATTTTATCAATAAAAAATACATGAGAAAAGAGAAAATACAATTTTAGAGAAAATAAATTCCAATGAAATTTCACTTACAAACTGCAGATCACAATGTTACGATATCCTAGAAAAATTATTGAACACGAGACTAGTACGTTACATCAATCAAAATAAGATTTTTGCTGAGAATTAATTTGGTTTCCGGAGAAGTAGATCAACTGAAGATGCGGTATTGGAGCTAACTAATTCTATAGTCCAACGCTTTGGCTCTAAGTCTAAATCTTTTTGGATCTCTCCTAAGCGTTCACTCAGTCTCTGTCCCGACCCTTTTACAGAAGTTAGAACGCATAGGAATCAGAGGGATTGTGCATGACATGATTGCCGATATGTCAAAAGTAAGATACCTTGGTGTTTGGATTGACAACCATCTGACATGGTCTGAACATATAAAACTTACGACGTCCAGAGTCAGAAAGCTTATGTTCCTCTTTAAAAATCTAAGATCGACCCTTGACGTGATAACATTGAAAATGGTTTATTACGCCCTGGCATAAACGGTATTATGCTATACAAGAGCCAATTGTTGTGACATGTTTTGGAATAATTGAAAACATATATCTCATTTTCTCATGTTCAACGTTACGATGGGAATTATTAAGTCCAACGGGAATCTGAAACACGATGGTGTGCCAGAATACAAGCGGTTTGCGTTATCGTGGATAGGCTAGAAAAAATTGTAAATCTATATATATATAAAAGGACTTGTACCTGACTGACTGAGGTAAGACGCACGCACAGTCGTAAGCGCTGAAGGTAGAAATGTGAAATTTGAACAGATGTTTACTTTCATAATCTGGACATCCACTAAGAAGGGATTTTGAAAAATTTTAACCCTAAAGGGATGGAATAGGGGTTGAAAGTTTGTATGGAAAAAAATTAAAATCGGCACCGATTTTTCTAAAATTTGAAGTTCAGAATCTTAAAAATATGTCATTGAACACGTGTTTCATGGTTTTTTAGAATTCATCCCCTAAGGGTTCAAATAAGGGGCTGAAAATGTCTATGGAAAAATCTTTAAATCGCCACCGATTTTTATAAAAATTTAAAATCATACTGTTAAAAATATTTTATTGAACCCTTGTATCGTGGTTTTTTTAGAATTCACTCCTAAGGGTGCAAATAAACGGGCGAAGCTGCGAGTGCCCACTAGTCTATTATAAAAATTAACAGATGACACTACCACTACAAGTGACACCAGAAGAGAATCTTCAATTCTGTTGCAAAATATACTAACTTTTAGTTGCATAACTTTAGTTCATTTCTGGTATGAAATCTTAAGGAGAATTGATCATGTGTAACTCAGAGTAGAAGATCTTAAAATGAATTTTAGAGAAGCGTTCCATGATCTTGAATCATTAGCGACTGTACTAGCTGAAATTCGAGAAATCTCTGTGAAGAGGCAATAGAAAAGGTGAAGTCTATTTGTAAGAAATTGGATATTAATACAACAGAACGTGTAAGAAGACGCCGTAAAATTCCCAGAGAATTGGCTAGAGATGTTGGTTTTTCTGCAGAAAGTGAAATTTCTTGTGTTATGAAAAGCGTTCTTGATCGTATCCAACAAGAATACACGATTAACGCGCAAAACACGATTAAGTGACCTTAATTTCGAATTTGGATTTCTACTAGACGTTGAAAATTTATTAAACAAGGATAATGTTGATAACGACCATGAAAAAAAGTTGTAAAAATTTGGGTGAATTTTACAATATACAGATTGCAATGGAATACAACTCTTTATCGAAATATGTGACTGAAAAATGTTGCTCCGCAGTAGAAAAGAAAGTGAACCTAAAACCCATTAGAATCCCATTAGATTTGCTTAATTTTATAAGGAGAAGATGTTTTTCCAAACCTGAGAGTGGCAGTTCATATACTCCTGACTATCTCAGTATCATTTGCTAGCTGCAAATGTTCATTCAGCAAATTAAAATTAATTTTGATATATCTACGATCAACGATGGGACGAGATCGCCTAAGCATTTTTAAGTGTGGAAAGAGAAAAATTTTAAATTGTTGACTTTGATGATATTATTGATAAATTTGCTTGCTACAAAAGCTAGGAAAATTTATACTTAGTTCCTACCTAAGTAGTATTATTATTGTATAATAAGAAATATTCATGTTATTATCAAATATGTATGTCATTAAAGATAATAAATATACATTTTAAAACTGCGTTTTTTTTAAATATTTTTATATGTAAAATAAAAAATATATTTGTACATTTCAAAATGTAGTCTTGTTTTTTCAACTACATTTTTTGTGTAATTTAAAGCCAAGTTTGAGCTTAAAACTTTATTAATTAAAAATTAAATCAGCTTCACGTTGTATCCCGCACACATCAAGGTAGGCAGAAGGAACCTAGTGTTAAGACACTCCGATCTCCACTTTCCGCCGAATTTGCGGCGGAATTCAACGTTGCACTTTTACCTTGACACCATAGCGGAGAAATGGAAATATAAATTTAAATAAATATTTCCTCTAATTATTAATTTGCGAATATATTTTACAAATGCACTTATAAGGTTTTCACCTGGGGGGCGCTAAAAAAATATTTTGCCCCGGGCGCGAGTTAAAACCACTGCAGAAAACCCTAAGTAGAAAGACAACCGGGACTTCTATCATATGAAAATCAACTTTTGAAACAGACAGAATTGCAACATTTTAAGAGCATTGTAAGAGAAAAGCTTCCATTAAAACTATATTTAAGTCTAACAAGAAAGTAAATTCAATTCTTAAGACCAGTGAAACGTAATTTACCTCTGCAGTGTGTAGAGCTATAAAAACTAGATAGTAACTGAGATTTAAAATAAATTGTTCAAAAAAGGGGAAGCATCGGTATTGGGGGAATGTTCGATGTCAAGAATGAATGCATCGAAGTCAGCTGTGTCTGGGTAAAGAGCGGATAAACCTAACCATAATATCAGGTGTTATAAATCCCAAACCCTCGCTCAGGAGAAAAGATATATACAGAGGTCACGAAAAAACATGGCATTTGTAAAGAGAT